>VZRO01003743.1:111926-125790 GCA_013397915.1 Daphoenositta chrysoptera
GTGGCCATGTTGTTTCCCTCACAGGTTCTCACCTCCTCCTCTTCTCTAGATCGAATTCAAACTGGGTCACCTCTTTGATTTTCTTCTTAAATATGTCATCACAGAGGCGTTACCATCATCCCTAATTGTCCCAGCCTTGGCCAGCAGCGTGTCCATCTTCAGAGCCATCAGGGACTGGCTCTGCCGGACATGGTGGAAGCTTCCAGCAGCTTCTCACAAAAGCCACCCCTGTGCCCCCCACCACTACCAAAAGCCAGGCCGTGCAGAACTAACACACCTAGGCAACAACATCAGTTGAAGTTTCAACACATGTCAGACGTGTGGGATATCACAGGACAGCCGGCGGGAGTGAAGGGGATCCGCCTCTCCTGCTGCCAGGCTGCCCCAGCAGCCAGAGGCTGCCGTGGGTGTGGGGCGGGAGCCGCCGGCTGGGCAGGAGGCAGGGATGGACGAGGTGCGCTCACCTCTGGAGGCTGCACTACAGAGAAAAGGATGTCATTGCCGCTGTGGAAAGAGAAAGCCCAAGGGAGATCGCAGCTTGTCGGTGTTTCAGCCTGTGCTCCAGAAACTCTTCCTGCACATTACTCAGTGGCTGTTTGAGTTCTGACTCTTTCTTCCTGTTGCACACAGTTCCTCAGGGAAGCCCAGGTACTCGAACACCATGGTCAGGGGCTCAGAAATACAGCAAGGCTTGCTGACGGGCATGTGGGTTTGTGTATCGAGAGACAGCCCATCCTTTGTGCCTGCTACCGCACAGCCCCGGAGCCATCAGGAAACGGAAAGGGAGTGTCGTAAAGGGCTGTGGTGAGAGGCGGCACAGTGCCAACACTTCTCGAGGGAAGTAAAATTTTTTAGAAGTATGCAAAAGTTCATCATTAGTCACCGCATTTTTGTCCTACGTCATCACTTTTCAGTCAGCTGAAATCGCAGAATGCAGTGCAGACAGACATGAACACCTGCGGTGTCTAAACAAACAGATGACTTTACAGATACCTGTTTTTCTTGGCCAGAATTACTACAGTTGACAATAGCAAAACTAAAACCGGGTACTCGGTTTGCTCTGTCCGCAGGCCAAGGAAAGCGCACGGGCGTGGTCCCAGCTGAGCCGAGCCGCGTCCCGGCCGTGCTGAGCGAAGGCTGAGCAAAGGCTGAGCAAAGGCTGAGCAGAGGCTGAGCAGAGGCTGAGCAAAGGCTGAGCAGAGGCTGAGCAGAGGCTGAGCAAAGGCTGAGATGCGGGCACCGCTCTGTGCCCTCTGCGTGTGCAGCAGCGGCTCGGAGGGAGCTCGGGGAAGGAGGGAGATTTAAGAAAACCTTGGCGGCAGCCTGGGTCCCCTTTCGGGAGCAGACGGACATTTCAGTTCTGTAATCTCGCGGTTGCACTCCCTTAACTGCGTTGCCCGGTTTACAGCTGCCATCAAAGCCTTCTTAAAGCGGTAATTCAAAGAAACCACAACCCCCTTCCCCCCAAAAAAAACCCCAAAACCCAAAACAAAAGAACCGTCCTCAAAACCCCCACAACAACCCCAAATAACACCCAAAAAACCAAAACCAACCAAACAACAACAACAAACAAACAAACAAAAACAAAAAACAAAAAAACAAAAAAACAAAAAAAAAACCCAAAAAAACCAAAAAAACACCAAACCCAAAAAACACCCCAACCCTACAAGAAAAAATTGCTTTGATGTGTTTTGGGGAGCAGAGAGAATTAATCTCTTCTTTGCTGGTAGAAAGATTCTTAAGGATGATTGAATATGTACAAAATCTGTTCACTAAAAAAGTGTGAGGCTTGATACTTCGCTGTCATGTCGCCATGGACATGGTTCCAGTGATTTTGCTAAACTAATCTTGAACTACATGAATGAAGTTCAGTGTTTAATTGTGATGGGTTGTACACTCACAGAACAGACTACCAAATAGGGTGGGGTTGGGAAAAGGCCACTCCATCAGTTCTGGCACTTAAATGACAATGTTAAGATAAGAAATTGCATCATAGTAAATTCCTGTGTTCTTCTGGCAAAATAGTCAGTATTTTCGCTTGTCCTTTTATAGTCAATTTGGTTTCTCAGGGTTTATTGCCCTCTGGTGGTGATAGTCTTTTCTCCTGTGACAACAGGGATACTGACACCTCATACTTTATTTTGGATTTTATCTGTTGTCTGTTGATTATCCCAACGTGATAAATAGAAAAAATAAAGTCAAATTGCATTATTTTTTAACGCAGAGGATTGTAGAGTGAGTAAATGAGGCTGATGTGTGAAAGCCAGAGCAGTGAAATGATGCAGGGAGCTCAGCAGCTCTAGCAAAAATATTAACAATACCAGTTCAGTTCAGTGTGCAGTAATCATCTTAGACAGTAAAGCAGAAATGAATGATAAAGATTCCATAAAAGTAAAAGAGAATGAAAAACCTGCAGTTATATATGAGATACACACAAAGATTCTGTCATCACAAGTAAATTTTTGTTAACCACAATTCCTTGAACACAGCTTTTAATGACTTGTACATTTCTCATAAATGCCCATTTTAAACTGTCCTTGATTGCATATTTTTTTACAAAGTGTATTAAATGATATCAAGAGATCAGCTTTTTTGTAAAAAAATCTAGAAAAACCCCTCAGTATGCATATTAGTAAGTTACTATTTGCAGTATTCAAGCACAATTTCTGTAGCTGGCAGTCTGGTGATAATAATAGAAATAATGGCACAAGTGATTGTCTATGCACAAGGACAGTACTTAGTGACCCTGTTCTTCTCTGCTGTTCATAACATTGTCCATGAGGAGATTATAGTTAGAGCAATTGTTATAATATGAGCTTCAAGAAAATATTTCACATTTACTGCTATAAATTACTGTTAAATTCTGTATATTTGGTAGACCTATATTTGGGTTTCAAAGCTCCCATTTATTGCAGTGCAAATATATAGCACTCCTATTAACAACTTAAATGAAGGAAGCGTCCTTTCCATGTTGGCTTCTTGGATATCAAATTATCAAGCTTCTTATCTCTTTTCAGCTCATCTTCTTGAATAGACTCTGCAGTTTAGCTCTAATGCCTTGGCTGAAGGTTTTCATTCTTTAAAACCTCACACAGCTTTCAATTTTGGTCTTTTTTTCCATCAATCCCATTCTCCTTGTCCCATGCAAAAGCAGAGATGAAGCTGCAAAGGCCTCTGTCTTATGGAGTGGTGTCAGTATAGGTTTACAGGTGGCATTTCTAATCAGAAATTAATGGAGATAGATGGGCCAAGAAAAAAAAAAAAAAGCAGTTTTCTATGGAGATTAGATACAAGGAGAAAAACAGCATTTCTAAGAGCAAGCAAGATGAAGGTGTGTCTGTCTCAGGGAAGCCTGTGGGACGCTCCTAGGGAAAAAGGAAGGTGACTAAGACGTTTCTGCAATAACCAGCCCTACCCAAACACACGGGTTTTCCCAACACACGGGTTTTCCCAACACAAAGGTTTTCCCAACACACAGGTTTTCCCAGCTTCCCGGGGCTGAGCAGTGGCTGATACCATCTCACAACACTGCTGTGTGCTTCAAGGGGCTGTTGTCTGTTCTGTGCTGGCCTGTACCCCAGTGGATGTTGAAACTCTGATATATGCTGGAAGGCAGCATAGGAGGTAAATGAAACAGTGGGTGATGTCAGCCTTGATCCAGGACTACTCAATACAGTCTTGTTTCTAGTTCTAATAAAACTGAGGAGTGTCAGCTCTTGGTTGCTGCAGCCCTTCAGTTTCCTTCTTGTTTTCAGAATTTCTCCGTGCAACTGTGTGAGGTACAAGGACTGTATGGTTTCCAGCCTTCCCCCAGTCCCTTGCCATAGTTGATCCCTATCCCAGATCCTGTCTGAGTAATGCAGCACTTATTTCCCCACCCAGGGGAGCCCTCATGCAGAGCTGTCAGGGCTGCCCCAGCTGGGCTGTCCATCCTGTACACAGCTCAGCCTGGGCATACAGATCACTTGTGTGAGCTCTGCAGATATGATGAGCATCCAGGAGCAGCAGGAGCCATGAAACACACAAGCAACCCCCAGACACATCAATTAGAATTCAAAGTATTGAGCAAAAAGTAAGGTGACAAATTAAAAAAAAAAAAAATCTAAAAATCAGTGCTTTAAGATCAGAAGTATGAATAGAAGAATGAAATCAATAGAATCTAATAATTTATGTACACATTCTAAACAGAAAAAAGCAGAGTCTGTGAAAAACAGAGTGAAAAAGGATAGAAGCAATAAATAAGAAACATGTAATATTAAACTAAAATATTTATTGGCTGGGAAATACATTTAAAATTTCACGGGGAATATCTAAAAGCCCTCAAAATGCAAGGTGATTCATCCCCTTTCAAAGAGGCCTACCAGTGCCATCAATGAAATTTCTTTTTTTGCTGTTTACATCTGACTTCAGGTAGGAAAGCCAAAGTGTAACACAAATAGGCCAGCACATAATTCTGTAATATCTGTAGAGCCAATTTGCCATTTGAACTTTTTTCAGTGGCTACTTCTAAGAATCTTAATTCTCCTTTCAGTCAATTGGCTGAATACATTACAGGAGCTATGTATCTCTAATAAAAGTCAAATCTCTTTTCTCGAGATCATTGCTACTGTCTGTAATACAGTTTATTCTCATGAATTGCAAATTGGATTGTTTAGCAGAAGACAAACTAGTTGGGCCTTCTAACTATTCCTTCTTGGATATCCATTCAAGTGTGTAATAAATGAGGAAGTGTCTCATTTGCCATTTTTTGTTTCTTTCATTTTAAAAGTTCTACTGTTTCACACCAGTTCAAACGTGAAAAGAAGCAAAAAGATACCATGGTAGTTATTAGTTGTATAATTTCTGAAATTCTGAAATCCTTGACTCTTACTGTGTTAATTGTTGAAGATTTTTTCTGATTGTTGAGTTCATTACTTATCCTATACTTTTGGATGGTTTCCTTTGGGTTATATCTTCAGGTAAGTCAGTCTGCTAAAATAGCAGGTATTGGTGTACCTGTTGAATGCTTGAGATTATTGGGTTTATCCTTACCTTCACACATAAAAAATGAACAGACAGGTACTTGTTAATAGCCCAATGTATTTTAAAGGAGAGAAAGTGATATTTGTGTAATCTGGTACACAAACTGAGGTACTGCAAGTGTAGTAGGTCTATTTTTCAAGAACTCCTGTTGGGTTTTTCCCAAGCTAGGCCTTTAAGTCTAGAACAACCTTTCATTTTCTTGGATCAAATCTCAGTTTTCTCACTCTTCTCAGTTTCTCAGAGATACAGTCTGGGCTTCACAATTTTAAATTGTGCATGGATCAAGAAATGAGGTAGAATAAAACAGACAGCACTTTTTGGCTGGTCAATTCCGCAAGGAGTCAGTGATCATATTTTCCTTCATGCTCTTCCGTGGGTTAGTGAAGAAGCTGCAGCATCAAGATTTGCTGGTGTAGTGGGCTGATTCTGGCTCTGAATTTGCTCATCCCCTGCCCCATCTGTTCCAAAGGGTGCATTAGAGGAGTCAATGTGACATTACACAGCAGGGATAACACTGGCTTTCCTGAATCATCCTACATTAATTAAGGCAAATGATGCTACTTCATTTTTCAGTTCAAAGCACATCTGCATGTTTTGATAAAAGTCTTGAATTACATGAATATTCAAGGCAATTTACATTTTGATTTCCAAGTGATCTTTGGAAATAGAAGCAAAGGCATGTGTCTCTTAGTGTCTCTAAGTACAATAGTTCTTAGCCCATTTTTGCTTGATGTTCCCCTAAAACTTGTCTGACTCAAGTTAATGGAGTAGGCTTATTTAATCTCTTCGCTAAAACTTTTGAGGAAAAGTTTCATAAAAATTGACCTTTCAGTAATAAGTCTGTGGCTTCTGATGTGATTTAATTTTCCTGAGTCTGACACATTGAGAACTAAAATGGAATGACATTTTTTAGAACTGTCAGTGACTGCTGCTGTTATCAATCATTAGTGAGCGAAGCACCATCTGAGTCAGCTAACTTTGCCTTGGCCTGCCTAATTTTGCCTTTTTTCTTCATTTCCTCTGTACTATCTCAAAGTAATGAAGTTCTTAAGCTTCATCCCTCCGTTTCTATTAGTAAAATTGATATCCTCCCCACACATTTCCTGTCATGCTCAAATGAAAGCTGAAACACACAGAGCACTTCTCTTTGCCTTGTATTTATGAACATCAATATTATTTAAAATCATTTTTCTGACTGTGTTTTAGTATCTCCATACTACAGCCCTTAGTAAATGCTAATGGTCTGTGAGTCCGTTATTGTTTTTCTGTCTGCATGCCCCAGAACTTAGATTTAAAATCTGTTATTCTTCTTCTGCTTTTTACAAACATCTGATAATCTTTGTTCTGAATTAATTTTCAAGATCCTGCTTTGCTGCTAGATTGGGGCTCATATTTCCTAATACAAGTGCAACTGCATATGTTTTCAGGGTCAACAGCAGTTGCAGCACGTGCTTTAATCAATCTTTCTTAACACTGATCCTTTTAGCAGTCTTATCAGACAGTGAAGAATTAATTATTAGTATTGTTTTACTGTGGTACATCTTACTAAATCATACAAGAAAGCTTCCTCCCCCAAAGACCAGCAACTTTAATACAGTCCTTTCCTGAAGCATGGTCACTGTCCTATGCTGCTTCATGGGCACTTTTTTTACATTTTGAGAAACCCGTTTCACATGTCTCCTGTATTCTTCCACTAATTTTTTTCTTGTTGGTGTCATTCATTGTTTTTCGAGCTTGGAATTTTGTAATTCTTTCTATTGCTTTTCTCTCACAATACCTCTTAGCACACAGTTCTGTTTCTCACTGTGATAATGTGGTGCATCAAGTGCAGTGACCATGACTGCATGCTGTGTGAGCAGCTGGATTTGAAACTTTACCTGTGTGGATTCCTAACACTGACTGGTTTTAAAACAGATAATAAACCAGGCCCAGACAGTGATAGGATAAGCATCAACTACTAACATCAACTACTCTTCCAGAACAGTTCCTCTTGTCAATACTCATAATTCATTTCATTGAAACAGTCCAGTGATAATCTGGATAATCAATTCAAGTTTCAATGATAAAATGATTAACAGGAATATTGCTCTGTGTTTTTATGCTATACACCTCAGCAGTTGCTCATCTAGCAGGCAAGGATTATGTCAGGAAATAGGGTCTGGGGTGAGTTGTATGAAAAATGTGCAGAGATTGTCCTCAATTTTATTCCATGTTCTGAACTTGGCCAAGTGAGCTTGGCTTTGTGCAACAAATTATTTCCAGTGATACGTTTCAAGATGCTATCAATTTGCCAGTGAAATAAGTTGGTTCAGCAGGGTGTAGATGTATCTGAGCCAAATCCAAACAAATGGCTTGGCTGGGGCCCTGTTTTGCTCTTTCAAAATGCAAAATAACCAGCAGGAACCATGAAGAGGAAAGGGATCACAATTGCCTTAATGTTACAGCCCATAATAGTGATGTATTTAACTCCTGTTAGAGTAACCTGACCTTAACTTAGTTTTTCTTTCCTACCTACATTTGTACATTCTTATCCTAAAACCTGAACTACCTCATGTACAATTTAATGTCACCCAGATATAAAAACCTAACCTATTCTCCTGCTAGTTCTGTTCTAATTTTCCACTCTTGTGAATTCAAAAGGCACTGCTTTGATGTGCTCTACTCAGCCTTGGTCTTCAGCAGCTTTGCTTCTCGACTACCTTCCAGTTCTCCTGCTGTGTTGTCAACATGACCAGAAGTAACACTTTTGTTCTGATGGCAAGAGGCTTATACAAAATATCTTCCAGTACAGAGCCTGAACGAGACTTAGACACCAGAGCTGGCAGGGTAGGGACTCTTATACAGGGTAGGGACACTTAATAGCTTTGGTTTGTTAACATATACATCTAAAATACACATTTAGATGCTAAAAGTGTAGTTGGAACAAGGAAAAGTGACAGGAAAGACAGACCACAGAACAAGATATTATGCAAAAGTTCCCTTTAATTGAGACTTTTTTTTCTTAATTGGTTTTCTTAATATTTCAGAATGAAGATGTTTTCCGCTCTGTATGTAAAAATATGATCTGAGAAAAACAAGTTCTCTCTCTACTTTCTTTCACACTTTGCAGCTTTTATTTTGCTCATTTTCTGTTACAGTCTCATACATATACATAGAGTGAAATTAGCTATAATCTGAATAATAATTCATGTAGGTTTGCTACCATATCATGTACAGTGTTTTATGTCAGTGACTCCCAAACCTTTCTTTACCAAGAATTTCTCTGGCATGTAACTCAACTTCCCAGAGCCTTCTTCACCACTGTTCTCTCTTCTCATCCCACTGATGCTGCCTAGCTCTTCTTACACACCTCCAAATCCCTTCCCTTTCCACTGGATCCTGATCACCCTTCCTTCCATTCCTCCCCTAATGGGCCTTCCCTCCTACCCTTATGTTTGTTTATCATTCTCTTCCCAGCCAGCTTGGAATATATTTTCCTCTTCTTGGAATTTCAGTGCTTTTCCTTTGAGAAGGAGATGAGGGCATGGTAACAGTAAAGGGTTTTTCCTGCTTCTGGCCTTCTGCTTCTCCTGCAGAACCACATATTCTCCCTTTTCCATCCTAGCAAAACTAGATTTCCTGCTTTCTGAAACTGAGATCGATGGTTCAGGGGATAGGTGCTGTCACAGCAGTCTCCTGGTGTCCAGCATTTACCCCTGGGGAGCTGGAAGTATTTTATGCCACCTTTGAATGCACCCGTTTCTTTGTCTGCAAGTATTTGAAATGTAACATTTGAATATATAAAATGTTTCAGCGTCGGGTTGCTGTGGATTTTTTGTGATCCTGTCATCCTTCAGTCCCAGCATGGTCCCTTTGGAAGTATTACAATATCATTCAGAGGGAAAAAATATTTATCCATTTGAATCTAATGGTGGTGTAAATTCTATGGACCTAATCGTAAAATGTTCAGTTTGCCCATTTTCAGACAAAATTTGCATTGAAGTTAATGGCTCAAGATTTTTTATTACTGTTATAGTGCCATTGAAAAAGAGAAAAAACTTGTCAGAAGCATTTATTTTTAGATAGCAATGCATTTCTTTCTTAGATGAGGAGAATCAACTGGAAAGCAAATATAATTGACAAGATCTTTAGGCATTACAGGCATTACACAATGAGTAGAGATGCTTTTCTGTAAGGGTTTGATATGACAAGTTAGAAATCATTTTCATTTCTTTTAAATTAGCTGCTGAGTTTCCCAGAGGTTTTGTCTTGGGGTTAAAAAGCACAAAGAAGAATTCTGTGCCCAGAAGATGCTGTCCTGTGTAATTTCTTCTTTGCTTTTAGTCAATCATTCTTTCAGTGATGATCGTCTTAGGTGCTGCTCCTTGGCTGCAGGACACTTCTTCTGTACAATACCCATAAAATGATCATCCAATTTGCTAGGTTCAGTCACCTGTGGATAGGGTCTGGAACATGGTATTTTGATTTCATTTAATGTGAAGAAGTGTAATCTTCCTTTCCTCCATTTTTAAATGTTTTCCAAGAAGTATTTATGCTTTGTTTCTGGCTCTCCCAGCCCACAGCAGTGTGGAGGGATGGAGTTGCACAGCAGTACCTCATGGAGCTCCCTTGAATTGCTCCTCCTGGACACAGACTGGTTAGAAAGATGCACAAAGCTCTCGTTTGGGAAACACCCAGCAGTATTTTTTGTGTGTGTTTTATCCACCATTGAGACATTCAAAGTCACCGACTTTTTTGGATTCAGACCTGGAATAACAGAGATGTCATTCAAACTGAGAGCCCAACTCTTACTTTCAAGAGCTGATGTTAATCATTTGAAGTTGATTCTTTTAGTAAGAAGTTTGCTGTTCTTGAGACTTTTTTGTTCTATAAAAATGATGGCTTCTATTCTGACCAAAACAAGAGAGAGTTGGCACAAGGTTAATTATGTAAGGAAATGACAAGGATATTAACCTTGGATATTAAGGATATTAAGGATTAAGAACAAGAATATTAACCAACAGAGAAATGCCAGATCTGTGGAAATGATGAGTTAGAGCTATTGCTTGAGAACATCTCCTACCCCACGGAATCTTTTCCTATTAAACATGTTTTGTTCCACAGACTTGTTGACAACAGAGTCAAGATTAAGGAAAGTGACTCTAATCCACTTGTTTGGGCATCCATCTGGTATATTGGAAAACCAACTGTGTTTTTCAGCCCCACAGGCATAAAGGTTCCTGTTAGAATGGCAGGAGTGAATTATGGATGACTACAGCACACTACAGAAAATTACATTAGCATATGTAACACGGAGAGGGTTAAGTATAATTACAGTAGCTGTACACAGCAAAGTGTGGATGAGTCAAAAAACAGTGAGACAAATGCTATTCCTGCTGAATAACCTTTGTGTGCTTGCAGAAAGATATTTCAGTCTTCCTTTGGTTTGTATAATGTGAATATTTGCCTGGCATACTTTTTTGCCAAAGCCCAGTATGTAGCCCAGTATGTAGCACAATTCACATTAAGACACAGATGAAATCTAGGATTCAACAATTCAGATTTTATATGCCCTGAAATGCTTACAGACTGAATAAAAACTCTTTGTTTCCTTCACATGGTAATGTATTAGGTTCTCAGTGGCTGCAGGTTGGAATAGTAGAGATGATCAAAGAGGTTGCCACAACTGTATGTTTGTCAGGGAACTAGGGAGTGGAAAATAAACACATGAGAACAGGGAATTTTTGGAACCATAGTAGAAAAGTATCTTAGTGCAGTTCTCAGTTTGGAATATGTATAGCTGCTATCCTGCCTATTTTTCATCTGAAATTGAAATAACTCTTTTGAGGCTTTTATTTAGGACATATATAAGGCCTTGAAAAAAAATCTTCAGCTTTTAGTTTAATCTTCAGATAAGATGATTGCAAGCACCACTGAGTAATGTCCCTCCATTACCTGTTTCTTGATGTAACAGGAGTATTCACCAACACTTTCTTTGGAAAGGAAAAGCCATTTTGTCAGCAGCAATACCAATTTCAACTGCTGACTTCATCTAAATGAGAGACTTAGGGGTTATGGCAATTAGCAAATGCTGCATCTGATGTAATCCCACAAAACTTGATGCACTTTTGCTTTTCTAAAATTTCTATTTATCGACTTCTTAAAGGAAGCTGCTGTCTGTACATAAATATATAAATGCCCTAGTGTCTGGATCAATTTATTAAACTTATGGTCTTTCCTGTCTCCATTGTCCTAGACTCTGTTTTTCTCAGCAAAAAATAGATTCAGTCTTATCAGTGCTTAACCTTGTGTTTTGGTACTTGTTAGCTAGCTTTGTGTTTTGTATTTTAATACCAGGACTACCTCTTAGATTGCATAACTACCTGACTCTAATTCACCCTGTATTTATATTTGCCAGAATGCTTCTATTGTTTCTACATCCTGCTTATACAAGAATGTTCCCTGGTTTCTTTGCACTGGAAGAAGGTTATTCATGAGTTTAAAGGTGATAGAAATCTTCCTTTCCATCTTGCCTTCTCTCCTCAGCTCACAGCTGCTGGGATATATTAGTGGAGTGATTCTGTGGATATCAAGTGTAGAAGTTGTGGGGCTCAGCCCTACTGCTTCCTTCTCAGAGTAATCCAGCTGTACATAGTAATCTTGCTGAAATTAATTGCTTACTGGAGCGAGAGCTGTGTGCAGAGTAGGGCTCTAGGTTCTGTCACAGCTCCACAGTTACTATTCATTCTATAAATTAATCTGCTATATTCTTTTAACAATGGAAACTAAATGTATCATGCTAAAATCAAATCAATGCCATCCGGATCAGTCACCAGGGGTTTCTTGATCTCTTTCTATCAAGGCTTTTGTTATTCAGACATTCCCTACAAGCTGTCAAATGGTCCTGCTCAATAACAACCAATAAAGTAAGCACCCCTTAAAAATTTCCTCAGGGAATCTTTTAAAATTGAACAGGGAGTAATACATCTTGTAGTGTCAATAATGCTGAAAATGTTAATTTGGTTGATTCTACTATGTGCCTTCTCAAGTGATATTCCAAATGCTGTTTTGGGAAGATGACTGCTACATGAATTCACTCTGTTGCTCTCTGCCTGCAGCACCAGTCTCAAATCTGTGGCAAGGGCTATCTGAGATAGGCTGTATAACAAAAGTGTTCTGGTGATCTGATTGCTTTCTCAGCCTTTTAAATCTAACTCCTGATAGTGATGCTCTTAAATTAAAATCAGATGGCAAGGATGAATGTGCTGATAAGATGTTCTCAGATGGCTAACTGATTGAGTCCCTACACACAGCAGAAATGTGTCCATCTGCTGAGCAGAGCATGAGTCAGATTTACTATACTATGCAAAGCTGGTTTAACACTGGTGTCAATAATGTAATTTTCTTTATTATATAAAGTGGGTAGAAAATAATTTTACGATGCAAATTTAGTCTATTAAGGGCATTTCTCTGAATAAATTATACTAGATGTTCTTTTAATTCTTGTTAGCACAGATTTTTTTTCACAGATGTCATTTTTGGGCATTAGACAATTTTTTTTTTCTCCTGCTGTTGTGAAAGAAGAACTGCAAGTACTGACATTAAACATTTTGGGAAATTCGTTCTGTTCTTTTATAGTAAGGGAAAGCAGTCCTGCCAAAATTCAAACCTTCCAGTGACTTAAATATTTGTTTTACTGTATTATTTCTTAGGTGCTTGACATCATCATAAATAAACTAATTAAGGGACTATATCTGAAGTCCCAATTGCATAGTTATACCCTATAATCATGCTTTTATTTGTTAATTAACAAAAAAAAATCTGCAGCGGAAACAAACTGACAGCTTTATGTGTGACTCTTAAAATACGTTTTCAATATAAATTTGTCGATGAGATAACAAATGCTAAAAAATTCTGATTACTAGATGTTCATTTTTGGGTTTGGTTGGGCACCAGAGCAGCCTAGAAATGGTGCATTTTTTTTACAATGCGGGCGATGAAACACTGGCACAGAGGAGTTGTGGATGCTCCATCCCTGGAAGTGCTCAAGGCGAGGCTGGATGGGGCTTGGAGCAACCTGGTCTAGTGGAAGGTGTCCCTGCTCATGGAATGAGAGAGGTGTGAGGATTTTAAGGTCCCATCCAACCCAAGCTATTCTATGTCCCAGCCCGGCCTCAGCCCACCCCCATCCCCACGGAGGTGCCCGATGCCCGAGGCTGGTGGGGCTGCCCCAGTGCCCTGCTCTTAGCTGGGATGGTGGGACTGGCCCGGCTGCCAGGGATCCCCATCGGGCACCCCTGCCATGCAGACAGAACAGGTGGTACCTAAACTCCTTTCCTTGCAAGCAAAGCACTCGAGCGAGGAAACACCAGGAGGTTTGCAGGGGCCTGGGTGAGCGTGGTGCCGAGCCAGCTCTGCCGTGGCCGGGCGGACGCTTGTGGTTGGCACTGGCACCTGTGGTCATGGACACGCTGCTCTGGGAGCCGCTGGAAAGCACACGGCGGGCACAGACATGGGAAAATGGGCATAGATGTTGTGGTTTGACTCCCGCTGGAAACAAAGCACCACAGAGCTCTCAATCACTCCTTCCCCCGACCCCGTTGGGGTGAGCAGGATCAGGAAAAAAATCAGTGAAACCGGTGGGTTCACTTAAATAGCTGAAACAAAGGAAAATATAATGTATATGTCTTGGGATGACTTTATGATGTGTATCCCCTATCACCACTCTATGCCCAGAAGATGAATCCTGTGCCTTTAAGACTGGGTGCAAGAGGAAAGCGAACTTTTCAAAACAATTTCTCAAGGACACACGCAGCTCTCTCTGGGCTCGGCGGCAGAGTGTGGAGGGCAGCGACCTTGCTCT
>VZRO01003743.1:127303-159713 GCA_013397915.1 Daphoenositta chrysoptera
ACACCGTGAGGGGCTGTTCCTGTGGGGCACCGTCCTGCTTGGGACACCGTGAGGGGCTGTTCCTGTGGGACACGGTCCCTGGGACACCGTGAGGGGCTGTTCCTGTGGGACACCGTCCTGCCCGGGACACCGTGAGGGGCTGTTCCTGGGGGGCACGGTCCTGCCTGGGACACCGCGAGGGGCTGTTCCTGTGGGGCACCATCCCCGGGACACCGTGAGGGGCTGTTCCTGTGGGACACGGTCCCTGGGACACCGTCAGGGGCTGTTTCTGTGGGACACCGTCCCTGGGACACCATGGTGGGGGGAGTTCCTATGGGACAGGTCCAGCTCGAGCTTCCACTGCCACGGAGTCCTTCAGCTTGGAAAGTCCTCTGAAAGCATCCAGTCCAGCCATTAGCCCGGTAAATACCTCCAGGGCTGGTGAGGCTGCTGCTTCCCTAGGCAGCCTGTGCCAGTGCTTCACAACGGTTTCCGAGAATTTTTTTTCCTAATTAAATACCCTTTGCAGGGTAAAACTAAACACTCCTTTTTGGTTTAAAATATTTTAAAGGCCTGGGGCAGCTCAAGGATGATGAGGAATTCTAATAAAAACCCTCTAATCTTGTCCCATTTCTCAGATGAGAAGGGAGATGGTTCTACCCGAGGAGTGAACACTGACCATCATTTCTGGAGCAGCTGCTGTGTCCAGGAGAGCTGTGAGCAGTGCTGCCGGTGGCTTTGGTTATTTATACTTGCACCAGGGAATGCCAGCACCTTGGCTGTGAGGTGAGATTGCCTCGTGCTTAGTGTGACATTAAATAAACAGCCCTTCTGAGAGGGACTTGAGGGCGCTGCTGGATGAGAGGCTGGACATGACCCCCCAAAAACCAGCTGTGTCCTGGGCTGCAGCCAAAGCAGTTTGGGCAGCAGGGTGAGGGAGGGGATTCTCCTCATCTACCCAGCTCATGTGACACCACCTGGGGTGCTGCATCCAGCTCTGGGATGTGGGTCACAAGGCGTGAAACTTCAAACTTCTTTTGTTTAAGTAAATATAAACATAAGTAAAACATATGAAGGTTTCTTTTTCAAATACTTTATTGCCAGGAATGCAGGCCTACATCACTGGTTCCAGCTATCTGCTGTCACTGCAGGTTTGTTTCATCATCTCTTTTCCAAGGCTGTAGTGATTGCTACGTGCTGACAGAAATCTTTTACAGGTGTGACAAAGGCAGAAAGGGAAAAAATTCTAGAGCACTATCCTTGGCAAGACAGTTCCATGTATAGCAAAGGAGAGGTTTGCTCCATTTTTTTCCTGTGTTACCTATAAATGAAATCACCTTTAGTTGGTATTGCTATTCATTACAGGCATTGTAGTGCAATGTTCTGTCTTTTGCACAAAGGGTATTCACAGAATTATTGATCAATAATAAAATATCAGCAAAACCTTGCGGGAAAGAATTTCTTTATTTTCTGGTAGCATGATGCTACAGACTTCCTGTTTGTCTCCTTGCCATGAAATCACCAGTCTGAGATCATCATCAATTTCTGTCACCCCAGCCTGCAGCCTTTCATCTGAGAGAGAAAAACTTTCATGTGCACTTTCACCAGGTGATTTTCTGCAAATAAATCAATGTGATGCCTCCTAATACAGAACATGGCAAAGAACCACGGTCAGTTGTCCTGCCATTGTATAAGCTTGATAGACATTAGGGGGAATAAAACAATAAAGGAAAAATACTTTTAGTTGAGGGAACCATATGTGTGCATGGACTCTTGTCTGTACTTGATTATTTTTTAGCCCTCCATTTTAATCCTATCTGAGCGTTTCCCAGATGTCAAAATATATTTACCCTTGTAAGGCACATAGTTTTCTCTTGGTTTTTGGTTCTGTAGGAGAGTTCTCTCCAAGTTTTGTTGGTTCATTTTTGAGAAATCCTGCTGTGTATTTCAAAGAAGTATGTCCAGTCTTCCTCAGGCTGTTTCAACAGCAGCCTTAAATATTGTAACAGCAAAGATTACAGACTCCCATCAGGGAAAGCAAGCACAAGCAAGCACTTAATTGTCAGAAAGGGCACAAACATCATCAAATTCCAATACTGCAACAGCTCATTGATTTAAAATACACTATTGACAACCATTTCTTTTTTTTTCCCCCCCACACTTGCTGTCGGGAGTATTCTTCAACAACATTTATTTAGGAGTGTAAATGCCCATACTGTGGGGTTTTTTTTCCCCTCAGGTAACTTAGTGCTTTGAGTGATCCTGTTGAGTTTGCAAACATTGTATCCTAAATTTCCACCTTCCAAATTCAGGTTGCTAATGGCTATATAACTAAATATAACACTACCAGAATGCTGGTATTAGTTTATCACAGTGTATGTGTGATAAATGTATGTGTAGGTTAGATGAGTGCAGTTCTTTTAGATAAGACATCGGACACTGTCTGGAAACAAAATGAGATTTCACAGAACCAGGTTGGTTTCTGTGAGCCAGTTTATTTCTGTCATTGTCTCAGGTGGATCCTGAGAGATCTGCTAGATCCTTAAGTGTTGTGCTTTAGGGTGTTGTCTTTTTTCTTTTAGAATAATAAATTCTTAGAGACTTGGCACAGATGGAGATGCCCAAGTCTCTGAAATGAGTTACAGACTTCAGAGGCAGAGGACCATTAATATAATTAAGCTCCTATTGTGCAAAAGCACTGTGCAAAAATTAAAAGAATGGAAAATCTGTGCTCAAATAAATAATCATTTCCAAAACTCTTTAGATTGCTGAATGTTAGAAAATCTGGGTAATTTAAAAAAATATTTAGTTGATGGAAAATCCTTTTGACACATGAAGGTACTGAAGGTATTTCTGGATGCAAGAAAAAAGCAAAATTGGAAGGCAAGTCCCCAACAGGCAGCTCCATGTTGAGGCTGAGGAAGCTGAAAACTGCACCTTTTATAACCCAGGAGAGCAGGGGAAGGAAATGTGGGTTTGGGTGCCCTGCTTCCCTTGCAGCCCCCTTAGCTGGCAGAAGGGGAATGGGGCTTTGGTGCTAAGATTTTGGCAGACTACCTAGAACGGGTCTGTAGAAAGAAACTAAAATTTTCTTTCTGTTTCCCACCTAGCAAGAGGTGCCAACACATGTATTGCCACCTTCTCTCTTTTTTGGTAATCCCTTCTGGTGGAAATAACTCTTTAAGATATTTGCCTAAAAATATTTCTTACAATAAACATTTCCACCATAAGCAGTTGTATTTTCTAGTTTGGTTTTGGTGCTCTTTGAGCAGTCTACTACAAACTGCACACAGCTATGGAACCATCTTGCTCAAATTGGAAGACTGAAAAAAACTGTCCTTAACCAACTTCAAGATGGAATAATTTTGGATTCAGACATAAAAATGGAGTCTGGAGATGGTATATATAGTTTCTTTATTTGCTTGAATATCAGTAGAAAAAAAAAAGTAGTTGCCATTTGCAATAATTCCGTTCCTTAAAAGACAAAAAGATTAAATTCACATTGGATACATGCAGGAGAATTGGGGAATTATGGTGTTGAGTCACTTACATTTTTAGAACAGTTGAGCTTGTCAGTGCCTACCTCACTTTCAAAATGGGAATTTAGGTTCCTAAGTAATCAGTGTGCTTATTAAAATTTTATTATAAATGGTTTTTTCAAGCACTCTGGCTTTGGAGTGTGAGCATCTCTACGTTACATCCATACTTCTGAGAATCCTAGAAAGAGTAAAGATGTCATGTAAGTGGACCAGCTGCCTATCTTTTCCTCCAGGAAATTACAATGAATTGTTTTTGATTAGATTAGATTTGATTTTCTCCTTGAAAAAATTTGCTGCATAATTGCTAAGCATTTCTCAAAAGCATTTTGTACAAACAAACCTCACCTTGTTTTCAAGGTATTTTATAATGTAGATTTATGGCTGTCTTGAAATCTAATCTAGAAATATTCTGGAAAAATACATACTTCTAAAAAAGTGTGCCATATTAATAAGACACAAGCTTTTCAGTCTTCTCAAAGTCAGAGAAAGGAGACAGTAAGACATGTTTTTAGATGTGAGCTCAGTTAGTCACTACCATTCCTCATTACACTGAACTGGGAAGCATACTTGTTTCTGACAACCTGCAATTAGAGAGTACAATTTGCTTCTTGACTCAGGCAGTGGTGATTTATGTGGCAAAAAAAAAAAGAGATTGTTTTTCATATGCTTTGTTCTGTAGAATAACCTGACCCTTGCCCTTCTTCAGGCAACACACGACTGAGGCATTGAGGGTAGATTCTCAACTATGTTTCTGTTGCTGCAGCACTAACCTACATAATTCCTAACTTTGCATACCCAGAGGGCTAGATGAGTTCACAATGCAGAGAAAAGATTATGAATTCTGTCACCCAATCCTTGCATCTTATATTTACCTAAAAATGGGTTTGTAATCCAGCATGCAGAAATGGCAAAACCTTTAGGAGATGGGCAAAGGCTACCAGAGGGGACAGCCCTGGGGTCAGGGCTTTTGGGGAGCTCCCTCTCTCTCATGGCCCTCCCCAGCTTCTTGCTACTTTTAAGGAACAAACCTTTATTTCCTCAAGGACTTAAATAAATTTTTGAATTCCAAGGATCCATCTCAACCCAATAGCAAATTATTTTTAATTTTTCTATGCAAAGAAGAAGTTGTTCACGAGGGAAGATTGAGAACAACTTGTCCTGTGGGTTCCAGTGGGACACCGTCCTGCTGAAAGATTTGGTAAGCCCAAGTGTTGGGGTGGCCCAGCCCCCAGAGGGGCTGTGGGACCCAGCTGCCCTCAGACCTCAGCCATCCAGTGGTGGGATCAGATGGACGCTGAGGGCATGGCTGAGGGCTGCTAACTCCCACCCCTTTTCCTTTCTTTGTGGTTATCATTCTAGAAAGTTCTCCCCCGTTCGATGCCCCGTTGGCTCCCTGTTCTGATTCCTGCCTCCCTTTTTTCTCCACTGGTCTATGTACTGTTCACTCCACCCCTTAAGTTTGTTGTTACTGGTTGTTAGCCGTTTCCCCACCCCTATTGTTGGAGTATAAAACCCTGGACACTTCCTTTGGCTTGGTCTTTTATCCCTGGACCCTCTGAAGAATAAAACCTTTGGAAACTATACAAGTTTCCAAACTACTACTATACAACTATTGCCTCTTTACTCTCAAAGGACACCTCTTCTAGTTGAGCCTGCACAATTCCCACCTGGACTGGATGCTTGAAAAGGTAACTCACTCCTTTGAAGAAGGTGGCTTTGAACTGCACCTGGAAAAAATCCAAAAGACCAGCCTATGGAAATACCTTAGCCTTAAGATCAGTGAACAAACAATGGTGCCCCAGCAGCCAACCATCAGTGACAACCCCGAGACCCTCCGTGATTTGCACCAACTATGTGGCTCCATCAGCTGGGTGTGTCCACTGCTGGGAGTCACCACCGAGGACCTCGCCCCCCTATTCAACCTTCTGCGGGGGGAGGACGACCTAAATTCCCGAGAGTCCTCACTGATGACCCCAAGGTCTCCACTGGGAAGGTGCAGCCAGCCTCATCCACTAGACAGATGCACCATTACACACTAAAACTGCCATTTGATTTTATCATCCTGGGGAAAGTACCACACTTACATGGGTTGATTTTTCAGTGGGATGGAGTGCAGAGAGATCCCTTCTTAATAATAGAGTGGATGTTTCTCCCACAGCAGCTGTCCAAAAGCATTACAACGCCACAGGAACTGATGGCTCAGTTAATCATACCCTCATACCCTCGTGGGGTGCCATTTTTCATACATACACCTGCCCTTGACATCAGGCACATTAGAGCATTTGCTCCCAACAAACGAAAACCTTCAGTATGCTCTTGATAGTCACTCTGGACAAATTTCAATTCACAAACCAAAACATAAACTATTTGATACTGCATTCCATTTGGCCCCAAAAGAAATCCAAAGTAAAACAACTCTGGACGCCCTAACCATTTTTACTGATGGCTCAGGATCATCCCACAAGTCTATGATGACTTGGCAGGATCCCCAAACACAGCAGTGGGAGGCTGACGTAGAGGTGGTCAAAGGGTCACCTCAAATTGCAGAATTACCTGCTGTGGTTAGAGCATTTGAAAAGTTCAAAGAACCCTTCAGTCTGGTAAGGGATTGGGCTTATGTCATCAGGGTGACTGTTAGAGCAGGACATGCTCTTTTAAAAGAGGTCTCCAATCCACAGATACACAAGTTGCTCTCAGAACTGATACACCTTGTCTCCCACCGAGAGCAACCCTTTTACGTTATGTGTGTGAGGTCGCACACTGATTTACCAGGGCCAATAGCAGAAGGCAACAGAAAAGCAGATGCCTTGGCAATGCCAGCTCAGCTTACGAACCTTCCTGACGCCTTTCAACAAACTAAGCCAAGCCATCAAATGCTCCATCAGACTGGTCCGGCTCTCCTGCACATGTTTCATCTGCCTAGAGACCAGGCAAGAGCGATTGGGCAACATTCCCCAGCTGCCAACAATATCAAATACCATCATTAGGCGTGGGGGTAAAACCCCGAGACCTTGGCACTTGTGAGGCTTGGACAAGAGATGTAACCCATGTTCCCCAGTTTGGCAGGCTCAAATACATATATGTGTCATTTTCAGAAGTGTCCTCCCAACTGCTACTTGAAGCCTTGCTATCGCTAAATTAACTGAAACCTGATGTTTTGTTTAGTCAGGAAACTGTCATAGCTAAGTAATTTCTTCCTTCTTACTGTGGTTGTTTTTACTCCCTGGTAGTTCATATTGTTAATTTGGTGTTACTTAAGTCTGAACTACATTTGAGATACCCCAGTTAAGGATTTGACTTAGAAACTTCAATTTAATTTGCACATCTTAATCCATTAAGTATAACTTACTTTCATATCATTAACATAAGGGGGTAACCCCACTCCATGCCTGAGAACATTTCTTTGTTCCATATACACTTAGTACCAGATTTAAGTGTTGGTGAGTTCTCAATTTTTGTAGATAAAATGGAAATTATGGATCAGATTGGTATCATACCCTCATATTTTCAGGATCTGAGATCCAGAATAAAATTCAAGTGCTGACCTTTTAAATAATGCCCTGTCTAATTTTACGTTAAATTCGTTGAAGAGAAAGGACTGTCCTTTGGATATTGCTGGATCTTGCTACAGTGGATGTATTTTCTGTGCTGTCTGTGGTGATTCCTGTGAAATGCTATTAACAGTGAGAGATTACTCTGTACAGTTTATGATGGTAGCCTTGCTGATAGAAGCAGATACTTTCTATTACATTAATGTTCCATTTAAGCAGCAGATTGCCAGACACAAACTTTATATAATCTCATTCCCCATACGTGCAATATATGTCTCTGAGCATGGCTTTGTAGATTCATTTAGCACCTAATGCACTTTTAATGAAAGATGGTTTTTAGCATCTCTTTGTAAAACTTGTGATGCAATGATTTTTCACAGTGCTTCATAGAAGAGGCATTTACAATTTTCAGCAGAGTTATGCAAGTCTGATATTTGGTTTACTGGTGGGAGGGGGAGGAGAAGGAAAAATGAAAGTGAATTAGGTCAGAAACCTCACATATAATCCAGTACAGCCTCATGACATTTCATCCTGCTCTTTCTGCTGAAAAGTATGAGTTAAACTGATGAGCTGTTTCTGCTGGAGAGGTCAGATGCAGAACTAGTAAAATATCCATCCACCTATGTAGCTCATCAAAACCTCTTTGACAAAATACCTAATCAAGGCCATTGATTATTCACAATTCCAGAAGAATGGAATTAAGTGTGGGAAGAAATTAGTTCTCCCACACAATAACTAATGTTGAACAGGATCCACAAACCATTTGTGTATCTGCCTTTGTCGGGCCAAGCAGCATGAAGACCTACTGCTTGCATTGCAAATCCATGCTTCATTTCTGGTTTAGGAGATGTAATGGTGGTGGTCATGGGGAAATTTATCTGAGCAGAGCAATCAAGAAGAATGGAGGCAGTATGAGGGGTTTGCATCTGACTTTAGAAATCTAAACTGAAGTAGACAGACAGCTATAAAACAGAAAACCAATGTTTTGGTCTTCAAATACAGACAGTAGTTACAGTGGTGTGGATTATTAGACCAGACTGTGAGCCAAAATAAATTTAACTGGAAAAAATGGTGTTAGTAGTTCTCTAGCACTATTTTAAAAAACTTGTCAAAGCTGGGGATCTAATTAATGCATTAGATCACATTTGTTGGTAGCAGATGGAGAGCAGACTGTTTCTCAATTGGTTTAACTCGTGTTAGTGAACTAAGTATAAAGCAGTACAGGAGTGAAATATTGTTTAGAAATATATGAGTTGAAATGGTTCAGTATTATCCAATTACCAGAACTAAAATTGGAAAACCTGACAAATATTAATGGGATAGAATATTAAAATGATTATAAATCATTATATTTCAGGAGATATTAATCCTGAGCTTAAGCCAGTATATTCTTTTTGACCCTGCTATTCTGAATATTTAGTCAGAATTTCTTGTACTTCTTCTATCCTGTTCTGTGTCAGGTAACTCATATCTGTCACCACCAAGAACAGGACATAAAATTACATGAACTTTTGGTTTGGTTCAGTAAATAAAGTATTTTTCCTCTCTGGCAGCAAATGCTTCCAGAGCGTATGGAGTGAAATGACAAAAAAGACAAGTGGGAAAAAAATTCAGCCAAAAATCTGTAGCAGTTCTTCCTTTTCAGAGAGATAAATTTATCATGGAAAGTTCTACTGTCTGTTTCTATAGACCATGAGACAGCAGGCAGGTATTATTAAGATGAAATATTTAATAGCTTTTTCCTCTATTAAGATACTTCATAACCATCTACGGTAGGGGACAGCACTTAATGAGTATTATTCCCAGTGGAATTTTGAACCAAGAATTTACTTAATATATTCACTAGTGAACCCACACTTCAGATCCTTGCTTTGGTGGACAACACTTATTTAATAAGAAACCTAAAAATTGTACTGCTCATGACATTTTTATTATATAATTTCCTTATTTTGGGGTGGGGTTTTTTTGGTGAGCTTAAATATGCCATGAACTTATGTTTTCCTTCTACATGTCAGGATCTGGATGCTGGCCCTTTGATTGCTGTTGGCTTTTGGAGAGTAGTTATAACTGATTTTCCTTCAGTAGCTTTCTTTTCCCTCTTCTTCCAGAGTTCAGACTTACTCAACCTTGTCTAGATACCAAGCTAAAGTAACAGTGAATTCTTAAATTGAGTTTCATGGGCTTCACTTTCTAGATCCACTAATTAGGTAATCCTGTAATTAAATCTCAATAGTGATTCCAGCTGGTGAAGTGCCTTATGAACTGGAAAGACTGGGCAAAATGCAGTATGATGTGTCATTTTCCTTTAGAAGGAAGATAGTTTCACCCTATCATTTCCTTTATATGTCATAGCCTGTAATTGCAAAAAAATTATGTTCACCTTACTTTCCTGTCTTACAGAATCGAGACCCACATGCCCCATTCTGTTGCCAAGTTTGGGTGTCCATGGTCCCTGGGGTGTTATACATGGGGAGTGCTCCTCAGCCACCCTGTTGAATTTAGATTGTTGTGTAGCAATGAACTGAGGATTCACTAGGCCAGTGAGAGAATAGAGTAGAACGTGGCTTCATGGGTAGGGCACTATGTGATAGATGGTTAGCTTCAGCTCTGCTCCAAGGATTCACATTTTATTCAATGCTGTTTCATCATCTCCCCTTTCAACTGTGTTTTAAAAGGAACAGAATAGTCCCTGCTTAGCTATTTCAAAGACAGGTCACAGACCCCTTCTTTCAGGAAAGGGCTAAAAGCTGTGAATCTGCAACAGATAAAAGCATTTTCCTACAAAATGTGAAGCACAGAGTAGGTCACGGTCACATTTCAAATGCATCCTTGGGCTTACTGTTTCCTAAAACAGCTGCTTCCAAAAAGCGCCTCCTCGCCCTCCTTCTCCCACGATAGAAAATGAATTCTTGAAATACTTCTCTCAGGAGCAAAGGGGGGGCCTAAGGAAAGTTTACTGACTCTACTGTTTTCTTTATCCTCTGTCGTTCTCCCTGGTAATGATGTGAAAAGTGCACTCTTGTTGCTGTGGGCTGAGCACGCTGGAGGAAGGCATGGGCAAGGCTCAAGGCTCCAGTGTGCCTTATCCTCCTGGCAGCTGCTGGGTGAGGGTCTTCAGTCTCTCCTGCCCCTCTCCAGCCTGCCTGGCTCTGGCCTGGCTCTGCCACCACCTCTGGCAGATCTCTGCTTGCCTGGCAGGGTAAGGTAGCAAGGAATCTTGACTGTGAGAAAAAGGCTATTTCCCAGTGAATGTCTTTATTGTGGATGGGGAAACAAGGCCTAAGGTTAGTGACGGGAGACCACACAAATCCTCTTCAGAGCAAGTTTGGCAAGAGCTGACCCCTCTTGATCTCTTGACTACAGGAGTCCCAGATGAGTCCCCTTCTGCTGGAGCTTGGGCGATTAAGAATTTTTGTGCAGGATAGAAATAGTCTGGATGTTTATGCTAGAGGAGCATATGGAAGATGAAATGGAAGATGAGGTGAATAGCCAGAGCAATCCTCAGAAGGGAAGAGTGTGAATTTGTGAAAGCGAACACAGAAATCAAGAAGCTGGAGACAGGAAGAAGGTTGGAATTATCTTTAGACCAACAATAATGCCAGTGTCTAGCTTTAGTACTACATATTAATGTCTCTGTGAATGCCCTTTTAATCCTGCCTTGTGGAGCAGTGGTGCCTTGAGAGGTATCTGGAGTCCTTTCAGAGAGGTGGATGCTGGGAAGTGCAAGTTCCACTATGGAATGCCTGACTTGCACGTGCTTACGCTCATTGATAGCCTTGGCTTTGATACCATGGAAAAGGAGAAAAAAGCTAAAGGTGAAAAAGAAAAAAGCAGCACAGTTTAGCAGCAGATATTTTCATTGTTGGTGTCCTATCTAGTGCTGGCTGCTGGTTATTTTCTTCAGGTTTTTGTTTTCCCTAAAACTGCCCAGTGCTCATCCTCCAGCCTTACAAAATCCAGTCATGGTATTTGTGATTTGTGATAGAAAGCAATGCTTTCCCACATTTTTTTCCAAGCCAGCCCTCCTGAAATTAGATATTCTTCCAGCTAGCAGTGAAGACAAGACTAATGTGTCATCTTCAACCTGGTAGCTGACCTTCATCTTATACTTAAGAAAAGGATATTCATTTAATTTACTTTTTTGGTGTGGTGGTGGAGGGCTGTGGCTGCACTGCAAAGCAGTCTGAGCCATCTGAGAAAATTAGTTGAATGGTTCAGCTGACATGTATGTGTAACTCCAGGCCATCAGGATATTCAAATGAAAACTGGGTGACTTGAAGTGTGATAAATAAGAAAAGTTTTTTTCACTGAGCAAATTCTAACTTCACTATGCTTTGATTTAGACTTTAAATAGTTACATTAGGAAAAAGTGCATGGTAACAAAGGCAAACTGCAGATTTTTTCTAAATTACTTTGTATTCCAAAATTATCACAATAAGCAATGCAAGGGGATGTGATGACCCTGCAACATTTTTATGATAATACCCAAGTATTTTCTCATAAATTGAAGTCCTCTGACAGAAGCATAAATATATACATTCAAATTCAAACATTGATATAGATACAAGTGTAATGGTAATGAAAGTAGCTGTCAGGGCTACACTGGTCTGAAAGGTGGTAGAACTGTGGGAAGCCATTTTGGTGATGACAAATGAATCCCATCTGTCTTTCTGCATAGGGCTGGAGAACACTCTGAAGTGATATAATTTATTTAGCTGTATCATTAGAGAAGGGTGTTGGAATATGCTGCATCTATTTGTGCGAGCTGTGCTTGTTCTTCAGTATTGTTTCCTTGTAAGCAAAACTTCCTTTCCCACTGTCCTTCCTCTTTCCCGACCTCCAGTGTAAGAGGAAGAGGATATAAGACACTAACTTCTTAGAACCAGTGCATGATAAAAGCAGCATAAATTATATAGAAACTTACTAGTCTTGATATATTGATTTGTTAAGCTTTAAATAGCATTTGAGTTTCTTGTATCCCAGTTTCCACACAGGCACAATGTCTTTCAACCTTCGCTTGATAAAGATTGCTTCATGGGTGTAAGCAAAAGAATGTAAAATAAAATAATGTAAAATGCATGGTCCTGTTACTCATAGTGTGTGAATAATGACTTGAATGAGACTATATCAGCATTGAAATTTGCTGTGCCTGGTTTCTGAATTTCTTTTGTCAGGGTTTTACTGTTTGGGACAGCTTTTCCTATTAGGGTACTGTATTTCAAGTAGTCAATGAAGTTTCATGCAGTAAATCTTTTTCAGTTTTAGTATTGCATTTTTATTCGTTTGCTTTCCTTCTATCTATTTTGTTTTTTATCAGAAAAGCAAATGCTTGACCTCTTTTCTTACCTTAATTACAAATCAGCTTTGATACTAAAATTGTAAAGGAGGATATTTCATGAATATTTGGCCTGCAACTCAGATAACAGTGGCAAGATCAAAATCCAGTTTTAATAAATTTCCAATATATTTTCAGCATGCCTTTGATCCTGTCATCTGATATTGCAGTTGTCTCCAATGAGCAGAAGCACGTCATGTCATAGTTTAAATAATATATTGCCTATTCCTCTACTTTGTGTCTTTTCTGTACATGGACAAGGTTTCTGAACACTAAATGCTAGTTTAGGCTTTCAGAGGCATTCTAGGACCTCTAATACCACTGCATCTCAGGTAATGAAATCTTATCTGACTCATGGAACTGGCAGAAGAAAAGATCCCTTAGGGTCTGGGTTTTCTCATAGTGAATACATTATTTTCTTCTGCTTTTGAAGAAGTTTTTTCTTTCAGTATTACAACTGCCAAACAAAAATGCCCCTAAGCTTCCCTTTCTGAGATTATTCTGTAAATTCAATCAGGATCTTTTCTCGTATTGGTCCCAACTTTTTTCCCATTCCAACTGCATACCTTTATGATGCCAAGTTTTAGTTTTTCCTTTGAGAAAATATAAATCCACCCATATATTAATAGTGATTTCCCTGTTCACACTTCCCTTACTCTTTTCCTGAATCTGATGAAATGACAACATTTTGAGGTATCATTTTGGTCCACCCCAGTACCAATTTCGTTCTGATAACTCCCTTGGCCTCTCTTAGGACTTGTGGTTCAATTCAAGCCAGACAGACACTTGTTTTGCACAGTCGTGTTTTATGCTTTTGAAACTGAGTCCAGCCCAGATCTTCATTAGCAATGACATATTCCCTGATCTCTGGGTTGGTAAAAGAAGATAAACAACTCTAGGTTGGTAAGCAGAAGATAAACAGCAGTTGCAGCATTCTTGGCCAGGAATCATGCCCTCAGTGCCTATGCTTGATGTGCAGGCATAGTCCCTAAGCTGCTTATGCTCATGTCCATCTGCTGAGATGGCAAAGTGCCTTGTCACAAGTTGTTTGGACTCCTGCCTTGAGCACGGAGGTGCCAGGCAATGATCAGCAGCCTGCATGACAATGCAAGCATCATTTCTTCTAAAAGAACAGCTCCTTTAAGCAATTAGTGTACTACAGGCTGCTACCATGGGCCTCTTAGAGCATGGCTACACCTGTTGGTAATCGTGTGCCAAGAAGAGAATCCATGAACCGTACCAGAGAGCAGCCCAACCAGCGCAGTGCCATTTTTGGCTGCCAAGGAGACAGGTTGCACTGCCGCAGGGGTACGAAAACTCATCAGTAGTTCTCAGGGTGTCAAAAAAAGATCCCAGCAGGCCAGAACTGCCTGGAGGCACATCCAAAACAGTCACTACAATGGCCCCCAAGTAGCAACTAAAACAAAGTAACAGTAACAGAACCTGTGTGACAGCTTTCCTCATAGAATTGGTAATTAAATCAAGATAAAACAGGATAGCTTGGTGCTACCCTCTTCAAAGAAAAATAGAAGACTCTGACCTTATTCTTTCCACTGAATAAACACCTGTGATATGGAAGAGAAGGTAAAATTCATTTTTTGTAGGCCTAATTAAGTAACCCTACAGAGTGGTGGGACTCAGCATAGCAGTACTTAACCACTTTGCTACCTGAAAAAACAAAGGGCAAGGAGGAAATCCTGAATAATGCTCCATGCAACTGCAGTAGAGGGGAAAGCACTGAAAGGCAGGTTGTTTTTCAATATCTATGTCAGGAGTCCTGAACTAACCCTCAGTTTGGGGTACAGTAGCTGCCTGACAACAGGAACAATTCTGTCAGCTGGGGTNCTTTTTTTGGGGAAATGAAGTTTTAACAGCTTTTATGTGCATTGTCCCAGTTTGCTCATTTCAAAAATGAAAAACTGTTTCATATATATTATACATATATTATACATATATTAAAAAAAATATAAGATTTTTAATTTAAAATTTCTGGTTAACTGAATAAGAATGTTTTTCTTTATTTTTAAACTGCATTGCAAAATGTTTTAAATTGAGCAGGTTTTGGCCATGCTAGTAATTTTTAGAATTTATTAATCTATAAAATTCATGAAATATTCATCTAAGAGAATCTTGAAACAACATTTCATTTTTATTTTTCTCATACAGCAGAGAACTGAAATCAGTTGTATCTGTACTTCTCAGCATTAGCCTTGGGGTAATTTAAAATCTTTGAGTTGCTGGAGTGGACAAAAGGACTTGTGAAAGCCTCTGTGTGTTTCCAAGGACGTGCAATGAGCTGAAGGGCTGTTACCAGTCTGCTCTGGCTTCCGGGCAGCTGTCACAGTCTGTGTCAGGTCTCACTGTCATCAGTGGGAANGGGGTACAGTAGCTGCCTGACAACAGGACCAATTCTGTCAGCTGGGGTTACTATGAAAGTATTTTGTCTTGAGATGTTTTTAGATCACCACAAGCCACTTGTTTTAGAGAGGAGTCCAGAAGCAGCTTCTAACCCGTTTTGCCAGCCTCATGCTATCCAGAAGTCAAATCTACAAAAATGAGCTAGGATCTTCTTTAACAAAACCTTTTTTTGGGGAAATGAAGATTTAACAGCTTTTATATGCATTGTCCCAGTTTGGTCATTTCAAAAATGAAAAACTGTTTCATATATATTATACATATATTATACATATATTAAAAAAAATATAAGATTTTTAATTTAAAATTTCTGGTTAACTGAATAAGAATGTTTTTCTTTATTTTTAAACTGCATTGCAAAATGTTTTAAATTGAGCAGGTTTTGGCCATGCTAGTAATTTTTAGAATTTATTAATCTATAAAATTCATGAAATATTCATCTAAGAGAATCTTGAAACAACATTTCATTTTTATTTTTCTCATACAGCAGAGAACTGAAATCAGTTGTATCTGTACTTCTCAGCATTAGCCTTGGGGTAATTTAAAATCTTTGAGTTGCTGGAGTGGACAAAAGGACTTGTGAAAGCCTCTGTGTGTTTCCAAGGACGTGCAATGAGCTGAAGGGCTGTTACCAGTCTGCTCTGGCTTCCGGGCAGCTGTCACAGTCTGTGTCAGGTCTCACTGTCATCAGTGGGAATTCTGCCATTAACTTCATTAGGACCAAGATTTGCCCTCAGCCCCAGCTGATATTTTGTGTACACCACTGGGGTTATGCTATTTTCTGCCAGATGATCATTTTGAGTGCCAGATGACGGGATTTTGGCAAAACCTGGTGAACAAAGGCTGTTGATTCCTTATTATGGGAAAGTTTTGGTTCTGAGAGAGGTAATAGCCTTTGGATTTGCATTGTACAGCTGAGTTCAGAAACTGGTCTCTTGTGTGCAGAGTCATGATGAATGCCAGAGCCTGGGTCTTTGACACCTGCAGGTAACATCATAAACAGCAAAAAAGGCCTGTGAACGTGTAGATAATGTAATTTAAACACAGATTGGACTTTGTGTGAACCTTTCCCGTCTAATTGGAAAGAAATAAAAAATGAGCTCCATAGCAAAAGAATATCAAATATCAAGTAAATGACTCATTGCATTTCTTCTGTGTGGTGTCCAAACAACTCTGGATTCATATTTCAACATCATGTCACAGATACATTGACTACAGAACTAGCTTATTTTTCAGGAAGCATCTTAGCCTGGAACTGTTCTGACTGGAAAGTAGGATCTACTCTACTCACTATACAGTTTTACATTTATTGATCTAAAATTATTTTCAGAATAACAATGTAAATAGTCACAGCTCTACTGTAAAATGCTTTCTGGCAGCTTTATTTTGTCCTTGGGTCTATAAGTATAAATCTTACTGATGGTAATATACTCTTTGTATAGACCCAAGGATAAAGTTTGGTTAATGATATTTTCTTCTTACATAAGGTATATATAAGTTCCTGCAGGATTTTTTTTGGCTGGCAATGTTTTATGGTAGTAGAGCTGACACAGAAACTAAGTGCTGATCCCTTTGCCAGCCTCTCAGGAATGATGCTGGTGCATGAGGAGTTGTTGCTCATATGACTAGCACCAGTATTCTTTTATCTTGGATAGCAGAAAACAGGTGGAGGTTATTGCACTGTGAAAATCCCGAGTCTGATCCAGAAGATAAACTTGGAGAAGGAGAAAACACTTGTGGTTTTTCATTCTAAACTCTTCTGTGTCGAAACCTAATGCAGCTTTCCTTGAAGGTAACAAGCCCAATTGCATTGCTTATGATGGGAAGAATATCAGGCTTTGGCCTTTATGCTGAGATTAACCAAAAGTATAATTTAAGAGTGACTGTGGCAATGTGATGTAGCTATGATCTACAAAAATTTCAGAAAAGCATAAAAAACATAACAGTAGTCATTGCCAGGACCATCCAGTGCAGCATCTTCTCTTTGACAGTAGCCAGTAGTGGGTGGCTAGGGGAAAGTATGAAGGCAGGGCAGATGGTGATACTTCACAGGATTTTCTCCAATATTAAATGAGAAACTCAAACCTCTGTGATATAGAACACACAGAGTCAAAAGAGTAACTATTTTCAGTCTCTCGTCTAGTTTGGGTTCGAAATAGCAGAACACATGACAGCTCCACATTCCATTACCACTAGCAGCTAGTTCAAAGTCTGAGCCAGGGTAAAACTATGGGCAAAGCATGCATCACACTCTACATTGTGTGAAAAGACTGTGCTGAAGAGCTTGAAGATTTTGGAGGAAACTGGATGCAGATTAAAAGGCCTTATAAAACATCAAGTGGAAACATTCCCTGGATGCCTGTAATCCTTTTCAAATACACCTGAAAATTAATTCCTTCTAAGTTCATATTGTGTTTTTGCTGGAATCCAGCATTTTACCCTAAAAAAACCTTTTACTTCCTCATATTTTTAAGCATCCCTTGCTAATTAATAAGCTCCACTAGTACAAGAGTTAGTTCTGAGCTCAAGTAAATAAGTGAATAAATACAGAAAGTGACCCTCCCCACTATGCACTCTACAATACTAAAAAAAGAAAAGTATGACAAGTGAGCCATGTTTATAAATAATTATGAATTTATGGCTCTTTTAAGTTTAATAAGGTAAAATTGTAAAGGGAGAATATTTTTCCCCCAAAAATACGTCTCTTAAATCTGTAAGGCTGTTTACTTTTGCAACAGTTTCTGTCATTTACCAAGAATACAAGGATATTGTACAAAACCCTCAGTGAAACAGTGCTCTGGAAGCACAGTTCCCTACATCACCTCTTTCAGAAAGAATAGTTAACCAGGGTCCCCAAAAGGCATGAGAAAGACTGTGTATTCCGTGACTTTCCACAGAATATTTTGGGTTGGAAGGGACCCACAAGGACCATTGAGTCCAACTCTAAAGTGAATGGCCTGTACAGGGATCAAACTCACAACTTCAGTGTTATTGGCACCATGATCTAAGAAAATGAGCTAATCTCAGGGTTAGGATTCTTCAAATGTTCTTGGATAAACACTTGCACAAGCAACTCTCAGTGAAAACCTCAGATATATGGAAACAGTTGATAATCTCAAGATTTCACAGAGTTGTATGAGTACTCTAGTTGTTAGGAGGTGACAACACAGTCTTTTGCAGATCTGTTCTACTTTTCTTTTCCTGGGACCAAGAAAAACATAAAGCAATGGAGACAACTTCTTGGCATGATGACAGGGAACAATAGCTTTTAATTTAATTGTGGCAAAAATCCTTCTCTTTAGTTTGTAATCACTGAAGTTTTAGCCTTCTCTTCTTTCACCTTAATGTATGAGTTCTCTGTGCTGATTAACTAGTGAAGTTTGAATTCTCTCTAACTTTCTAGTAGATTTATTTTCATTATAAAGTTTCAGGATTATTTATCTATTTTGCACTTTAAGCTTTGTGTTGATGATTGTTGTACTCCTTCTGAAGTAGCCTTTGGCAGCCTTCTTAAAATTTGGCAGTCTTTAAAAAAATCTGAAAACTAAATGAGTTTGTACTTCAGGCATTTTTTATTCCTGCCTCTTCTGGATGTTGTTTAATTACATTGTTCATCTCTGTACAAGTCACAACAGAAGATCTCTGATTTTTTTAGGAGTAAACAGCAACCAAGAGATAAGTGTCTTATGCATGCACAGAACAATATATGTGTTAACCTGTAGTTAGTTATTTTATCATTTGGGAGCAGAAATACCTGGAAGTACAGCCATACTGAAGATCAAGTGAGGGCAGTTTTCCTGTGCTGGAGAAATCACAGCATATAGAATATATACTAAGATTGATCCTTTAAATTGCATTCAGGGAAGATAATGACATCTCAGAGTTGGGTTAGATACAGCACTGTAAGAGATGGGGATCTTATCACTGGAGCCTGCATGGTTTCATTTGAACCCATTTACCGTTCTCATTAAAATCACTGTAATGAGAAAGAAGCTCTGTTCCATTTATGTTTCTTGTCAGCCTGTAGCATGCAGCCTGTTAGAAAGAAAGCAGCAAAGCACAATATTTGCATCTGTTTTCACTGTTGCTCGTTTGCTGAAAGGAAGGTGAGATGAACAATAGGACACTGCAGTCAATGTGTGTTCTAGATCTGTGTGCAGCACAGTTCATCCTTCCCAAGTGAGTGGCTTTAGCACTTGGAGAATGAAATGATAGGGCATGGATTGATAACTGACAGAAGAACCATAAAGGTTGGGAAGATCTCTAAGATCATCACATCCAATATGACTGTATGAAGTTGCATTCTGTCTTCCCTCTCATTGCTTAATTCTACAAGTGTCATGCTGGTGGGAACAGTGTGTAGTAGAGAGCACTGGAAGGTAAAGTCTCTCTTTACAGAAAAAGGCTATGGATTCTGCAGAGGGAATGTCAAGTTTCAGATTGTTTCCGCCGAGGGACAACCCACTTATACAGCATGATCTGAACAGCTTGCTTTCCTATTCAAATATATCCAGCTTCAACTTCAGCATAACCAAATGCAATGCTAAGCATTGAAGAATGATGACAATATAGGTCACATTGTCAGACTTGAGGGACTGTGCTCAAGACAGTATTGACTCTGGAAAAGGTTTTCAGGTCATACTAGGTAATCAACCCACCCTGAATCTGCAAAGCTCCGGCTGTGAGAACACATGTTGAGAAGAAGGAACTTTCCTTTGGGAATTGGGAATTTATATTACTTGTGCGTGTGGCATTAGAGAAATTACAATTGCTCACATGTTTAGATGAGTTTATAAACTTTAAAAAGCCATTGTAAGACCTTATTTAAAGATTGGTGATTTTTTTAGGAATTTGTGGTCTTCAGTGAATCAGTGATCTATTTGAGAACATACATTTCTTCATTATCTCTAAATTAGCATAGGGGACAGTGCATGTTCTGTTATGCAAGAACACATTATTTGAGTACTAGTAGGTGATCCCTCTTGTCTTTAAAATGTCTGTCATGAAATTTATTCTGCAAGGACCAGTTGTAGGTGTAAGGTGGTATAATGTTGTTATATAAAATCATTGTTTGTACTGACGTTAAGGAAATCTTTGTGTGACTGTTGTGAAATCTTTGTGCACTAAAGGGACACCTACCTATTTAAAGTGCAAAGAAAATGGAGAAGTGGCTTTTTGTCTTCAGCACGGATGATGGACCAAGGGTCTCAGTGCCCTGAGCTGGAGGACCATGACTTTGAGAATGATCAATTCCCAGCTGACCCTGAAATTGTGCAGGATCTGCTGCTGCAGCTGGATCCCTACAAATCTATGGAGTCTGACAGGATTAATCCAAGAATCCTCAAAAAGCTAGCTGATGTCATGGCAAAATGCGTCTCAATGATTTTTGAGCAGTCTTGGGAATCAAGAAAGGTCCCAACTGACTGGAGACTGGTGAAGATTGTTCTGAATTTCAAGAAGGGCAAAAAGGAGGACCCCGGAAACTATAGGCCTGCCAGTCTCACTTCAGGCACTGGTAAAGTTATGGAGAAGGTTATTCTGGGAGGTGTTGAAAAACACCTGAAAGGCAATGCAGTCATTGGTCACCAGCAGCATAGCTTCCTGAGAGGAAAGTCCTGCTTAACAAAACTAATTTCCTTTTATGACAAGGTAACTCACCTGCTTGATCAAGGGAATGATGCAATCTTTTGGGATTTCAGTAAAGCTTTCGATACTGCCTCTCAGAGCGACCTTGTGGACAAAATGTCCAGCACAGAGCTGGATGAACACGTCGTGATGGGTGAGCAGCTGGCTCATGGGTTGGGTGCAGAGGGTGACAGTGAATGGGGTGGCATCAGACTGTCACTAATGGGGTTCTGCAGGGCCCCATCACAGGCCCTGTGCTCTTCAGTATCTTCATTAATGACCTGGATGCAGGACTCAAAGGAATACCAAGCAAGTTTGCAGATGATACAAAACGGGGAGGAGCCTGCAGGGAGGCTCTGCAGAGAGATCTCGACAGATTAGAGGGCTGGGCAATGGAATTCACATGAAACCACATGGAATTCAACAAGGGAAAGTGCCAGATTCTGCACTGGGATGGGGCAACCCTGGATGTAGGGACAGACTGGGGAATGAGACACTGGAAAGCAGTGCCACGGAAAGGGATCTGAGGGTCCTGGTCGATGGCAAGCTGAGTATGGGTCAGCAGTGCCCTGGAGCCAGGAGGGACAGCCCTGTCCTGGGGGCATCGGGCACAGCATCCCCAGCCAGGCAAGGGAGGGATTGTCCTGCTCTGCTCTGAGCTGGGGCGGTCTCACCTCGAGTGCTGGGGCAGTTTCGGGTGCCACAATATAAAACAGACATTGAACTGTCAGGGAATGTCCAGAGGAGGCCACAAGGATGGTGAAGGGTCTGGAGGGGAAGCCGTGTGAGGAGCAGTGAGGGCACTGGGTCTGCTCAGCCTGGAGGAGACTGAGGAGAGACCTCATCACAGTCCACAACTTCCTGGTGAGGGGCAGAGGAGGGGCAGGCACTGATCCTGCTCTGTGACAGTGACAGGACCCGAGGGAATGGCCTGGAGCTGTGTCAGGGGAGGTTTAGGTTGGGTATCAGGAAAAGGTCCATCACCCAGAGGGTGGCTGGGCACTGGAACAGCTCCCCAGGGCAGCGATCACAGCACCAAGCCTGGCAGAGCTCAAGAAGCTTTTGGACAGAGCTCTCAGACACACGGTGTGACTCTTGGGAATGTCCTGTGCAGGGCCAGGAGTTGGACTCGATGATACTTGCGGGTCCCTTCCAACTCATCTTGTTTTGTGATTCTGTGATACACCCTTCTTTCTATGTGCCTTGAGTGTCTTCTGAGGATACAGAAGAAATGTTTGTTGCTTTGCTTTGGAAAAGATTGGCAAGAGAGGATCATCTGTCTGATTTCGTCTAAATATAATGCAAATATTTATTTAAAATATTGTGAGGAAGTATAATAGAAAATATTTTTCCTTACACATTTGTAAGTTTATTCTGTCAAAAAAGGTTCATGTGTGTGCATATAAGGGAAGGAAAAACTTTGCTGGTACCATGGCAACAATCTCTTTATTTCACAGAGTAAAGTCTTGTGGCTTTCTTCATTTTAGTGAGTAATTTTGTCTCTTTTTTTTGTTGTTTTTCCCCCTCCCGTGAGAACAGCAGATTCTTTACCTGCTTTCTACCCTCTTTCTTAGTGAATGTCTCAGTTTTCTTCATGTACATCGTGTAAACCCAGACACTTTGAAAGACTTATTTAAGAGACAGACTTAACTGAAAAGTATTTAAAAACTAAAGCATTGAATTCCATCTGCCTCATATACACAAATCTTGCTTTGTTGAATTTCTCTATAAGAAAATTAATATATCAAACTATACAGAACAAAAGCAGAGGAGAGATAAAAGCTAAACTTAGCTCTAGGTTGCTGGAAGTCAGCTTTGTAGTGTATGATGTTCCTGTCATGTAAAATATTCTCCTTTTTAAACAGTTTATCTAGAAATAGAGTTATTACTCATAGAAAAAGCTCGAGTTTCAGCTGTAAACAACCTGGGATGGGCATACAATCTGGCAACAGTACCAATAATTTCAAAGGTTTGTCAGAATCAATACCCTAATAGAAAATAAGCAGTGCTTATTTGCTATTCCAGCTTTCTAAAATTTTTTCTAGAATTCACCTTTGTCAAAGAGTACATATCTGAATTTCACAACATTCAGGAAATTCAGTAATGACTCAAAGTTGAAGTTTTCTAGTAAGAATATATCCTTCCCTTCAGTTATAGGGATATACATAATGCTATTATATTTTTTTCTAATTATTTACTGTTCTTTATGCACTATTCTTTATCTTTATGCACTATTTATGCCTGTTCTTCAACTGGATACACTACTCTCCTAATTTATAATTATTCCTACACTTGTTCTTTTCCAGGTTTACAGGTCTGAATTTTGAGTCAGAAAGGTAAGAAGTGAGTGTTCCTTTTGATAGGACTTCAGCTGCTGTATACACGGTACACACATGCTTATATAATTTCTTGGATTGGATTTCTGAATATATTATTGGCTTTAATTTCCAGTACAATTAACTGCTCCACTACATTTGAAGCCCTTGATGAGTTGACAGTGTAGAGATATGATGGGGTGGTGGAAAATGATGTTGTGGTTTTTCTAGGAGAGGCTTATACAGAATTCAACTGTGTAAGTGAAAGGCTAATCTGACTCCATAAAGTTTAAAATTTCTGAAAATATCCCCTTATTCTTGCCAGTAGATTTGCAGCGGGAGGGAATGTGTGTAATACAGAAATCAGCCTGAAAAGTAAATATGGGGAGAAAGCCATTAAGAATGAATGATGCACAGAAAACAGATGCTGAGAAATCAGCCAGCCTCATAAAAATTTCCACAGTTTAAAATTAATCCTGCCTGTCAAAAGAAAAAAAAACAACCAAACATTTCCCCTCCATATTATAAACTACAGGCATATCGAAACCATGTGCATTTCTTTAAGTGAGGATCCTAGAATTTTGCTCAGGATTATAATCCAATCCATCTGTACCTTATGGCCAAAGCAGGCATACAAGTTTCAGAGCCACTTGCAGTCCTGGGCAGAGAAAGGGGTACAGCCCTGAGACACAGGGAAGCTCTCACCTTGGAGAGTGTTTCATAGTTGGAGCTGAATACCTTGCTCCAGAAAGGTCATTATTTATGATAGAAGTCACCCATATGTAAAGGGCTGATGCAGCACTTCATAAAAAGTTATTTAAGACAAAATTTTTCCATGTTTTCTGTCTCTGGGTACTGAAAAAGAGACTTCTAGGGTTAACAGATTTTCTGAGTTAGGAAGAATAGCCACTTGCTTGTTGTGGCTACACCTATGTCAGCAAGGGATGCAGGCTGCAGGCAGCAGCAGCTCTGTGAAATGGAGGAGCTAATGTCCATGCTGTATGGATTTCAGGAGGTTTTATTTCCCTGTAGTCTAGTTCTGGTTCCTGTGGAAGGAGTGCATGTAGGTGCTTTGGTGTTGCTAGGTGTCCTCCTGAAATACACCTCTGGATTTATTTCTACTTGAAGAAGAACCAGTTCATGCAGTCCAAAACCACACTGCTGTGAGAATGAAAGCACAGGAAATGGGAATGTTTAACAGATTGACATAAAATCTGCTCCCCTGATGCACACTAAAATGCTAATGCAGAGGTACCCTCTGTGTTACGTGTTTCTCACCAAAGGAAAGAGTATGTGTGCACACAGTGTACAGCTAGGGCAGAAAAAGCTGCTGTCTCTAGGTTTAGTAGTGGAGGCTTTTATTTTGGAGCTCAAGGTCTCTTCTGTACAAGGATATTACCTGAGGAAACATAAACTGATTTAGAATGGCAAAATATTTAAAAGCAGGTATCATTTTCATCAGACTAATTGGTAGAGTTTATATTTTATATTTATATATTTTGTGTATTTTATGTTTATAGTTTTTGACATACAGTCCTTTGTCAGGTCATATTTGGAGATGTGAGTATTCAGCTGTAGGGACCAAGGTTTTTAGCAAGTACTGTTAGCAAACACTGGTTGTTTTCATTGTCTTCAAGTGAAGCTGTTGGTGTCAATTGTTGCTAAACAGTACAGCAAAAACACTTCAGATTGTACCCAAGGCATGAGGGAAGCAATTTGAAGATTTGGGTCTAAAAACCTTGACACAAAAATGCTGCCTACAAAAAAGAATTTTGATTAACAAAAGACTGGCAGAACCTTTTCTGCCTTCAGAAAGCATGAGTAGCCCAAAATATTCTGTATTTTTTATTGTTAATAATAAATGTTTGCATCACACGTTTACTATAACTTCCCAAATCACAATAATTTAAATGAATGAGGAATCCGTTTTAATCCTTCACCTCGGAGCAAACCCGGAACTTTCTTAAACAGCAAGAGATTTATGTTTACCCCAGGGATATTTTGAATAGATGTTTATGGTATGTCAATGCACTGTACCAACCAATCAATGATAAGAAATGTAGTGCTGTATATATCTATATTTGTATCTATATATGTATCTGTATAAAAGAAAGCACATGACTAGGATTTGCAAGCAATCCCACTCAAGAAAATAGAAATCACAAGTCTCAGGTGTTGCAATTAGCACAGTCATGGCAGATTTATAAAGCTATAATTTATAAAGATTTTGGCTCAGCCAAAATCTTAGGGGGAAAAAAAGGGTATTTTAGGTAGAAACAATATAAGGAATGAAAAGGGGGAAAATAAGGAATAAAAAAATAAGAGATTTCAGGGAACAATGTGTGACAATGATTTAAAATGTAGCCAAGTTAATAATGAAACAGAAGGCTACTGAGAAATTTGACTTGCTCTTTTCCAATACACTTAAATTAGAGTATGAATTAGAACTGAAAGGGGAAAAAAAAACCCCTGTATAAAATAATCTGGTAAAATGGGTAGGTGAATTAAAGAATACCCTTGTGTTAATGCTAGAAAACTGGCTAGAGGTATAAAGTGAGCACACTAGGGTTAAGATGAAATATGATGAATGGGTTTGAAATCTTCTATGTGGTTTGTTGAGGCAAATGGAAGACTACTGAAGTACAAAATGCACTTTGGATTAAACGTGTGACAAAATTACAAATCAGATAGGAATATTTTGTCAGCTGGAAATCTATAGTGCTAATTGACCCAAAGACATGATTGCCCTATAAACACTGGTTCTCTTGGCAGTGTTTTACTTTTTTTGATCAATAACTAAACATTGTCTATACAGATAGCAGGTTTTAAATACTTTTTCAGCTAAGTAATTCTAGTCATAATTATTGTATCTTGAGCTTCATTCAGGTTGCCTTAAATTGACAGGTCTGGATTTGAATGTATTTCTATTTCAGTAATCTCTGAAAACATCAAAATAGTTAAGTCTACAATACACAGTATTTCAGTGGAACACTTCCAGAGTCCACAGTTCCCTATAGAAATTGTCATATTGTATTTTTTGTGTAAAAATTCTAGAATTTTTATTGTCTGCCTCATGACATAATTCTTAATATGGAGAAATGCAAAGAGCATAGGCATTTATCCTGATTTTGTCAGGTTCAGATTTTTAAATTTTGGACTTCTATAGTATCTATTTAATTAATAGACAAGATGTCACAAAGAAGGGTTTTCCTTTTTTTCTATAATAGTTATTATTTAAACTATAGTATAAAATTTTATATTATCCAGTATAGGGACATGTGAAATAGATACTACTATTCTTCAGATCTTGTATATTGGGATTTATTTCTGGATTCAGTAAATGGTACTGCATTATCAACTTCATGCATGCCATTCCCCAAGAGAAAATATATAATGCCTTTTATTGCTGTGAGAAACTCAGAGTGCTCCAAAGAAGATGCATTGTGCCGATGTGTAGTATTTTTATTACTTAAAGTGTAGGAAAATTTATATCGAAAGAAAATCTAAACTGTTTCTTTGATGTTACTTTATACCAATATTCACAAATAGTCCAGTAAAAGATCTTCTTTACCTAAAGCAGAATAGAATTTAAATAAAGTGACAGCAAGGCTTGAAAACAATCAGCAATGAGACCTCTAATTATTATTTTTTCTTTTAGTTGTATTTTCCGTTAAATGTCTTTGTGTTCATATATTAACAACATACCAAGCTGAAGAAAATGCAGAACAAGACCAAGAGAGTTCTGTACATCTTTAATGACCATAGGCTCTGTTAAATTAAAAAGGAGCATTCTATGGAGCTAGGGGTAGATAAAAATCTAATTACTTTTGGCAATGTGCTCATATCAGGGAAAGGAAATATGAACACAAAGATAAGGTATAAAATACTGAAGTTGATAGAATGTTGTGATCCTTTTGGGTAGCCCTGATGTTATCTTTATATATGGTGGCTCTCTCATCCTTAATAGAGATAGTAGCTCTGAAGTGAAGAAATACTTTGCTACGTCTGGTCTCCATGGCAGATCCTCTGCCTTACTGAGTGCTAGAAATCCCTATTTCCTTCTCTTCCTTGTACCTCTCAGTAAGCAAAAGAGTAACTGAAGTTGAATATTTCAAAGATTATGGCCGAAATTGCTGCCAAATAATGATAAAAGAAGCAATGGAAGCCAGTTTTGTCCTTTGAGTGTAAACTTTTGACACTTAGAGCCATGTGGCTGCAGCTGTGAAGGACTGATGTGAACAGAAGCAGGCCAGATTGAATCAGAGAAAATGAAAGAAAGGATAAGAAAGGATAATGCTTGTGCTTCCCTAGACCACCTGTTTCATGTCCAGATCTTGCAGGGTTTATACTAGGGAAGAGAAAAGGTCCGTATGTGAAAAACAGAAAAGACTCTGTGAGTGTCCCTTTTATTATACTGCTTTCATTAAATATTATAGTGAGTAAGCCCAGTGGTATCAATAATCATGGAAACAGTTTTGTAATTAGAGCACATCAAAAGCTTGCTCAAAGCTGGATTTTTAATGGAAAAAAACATTCTAAAAATTCTGCTCAGATAATGGAAGCCTATGCATAAGTTATGTGAATTGCACCATCAAAGCCAAGAATTTCTCATGAAATGTTGATGAATCCAGAGTAAAATGGAGAAAATAGCAGTCTTCATATATACACATACTGGTAATTTTTGTACCAATAAAGTTCTGTATGTCCTGAAATTTTGTCTACATCGTACTGGCTTGTATTCAGCCAAAGTGCCTCGTGTTGTACCAGAGAACTAGTCCTTGTGGGAGTTTCACCTTCTCACATCTGATCTGATCTTATTCCAATATCTTATGAAACTTGATCTCGCAATCTTGATTTTCGTTTAGACAGTCTCAGGGTGCCAAGAGTATTTCGTTTTATCTGCCACTGTGCTGCATTCTACTCATGCTCAAACTTTTACATTTGCCTTTAAGAGTAAATTTCGCATCCTTATTTTTTCCAAAACAGCTCACTACCTTCTACTTCCAATGCTGAAATACTTTGTGTTCCCATACTTGAAGTCAATTTAAGTCATTCTGAATTTTATTCTCCTACTGCTTTGTATTGACTGTTCCTAATTCTTACATTAAGTGCATTTCAAAGTCAGTTTAACAGTTTCTCAATTCCATGTTACATACCAGATAACTGTAGGATACTGAAGTGTATAAAGCTTGTATTTAAAAGTCTTCTTTTACTGCTTTAGCTTCAACGGAGTGCAGCGACTTTCACTCCAGTCCTTTGAATACTTTGGTAACTAAACTGAAAGCTGTCCTCTAAACTATGACCTCTCTTGGTGGGAAAAATATGATAAACTCAAGAATCTGGAACCCCTTCCCTGGGAGCTGCATACTAAGATACAGCTGTGTGATACAGAAATTTCCATTAAAAAGTTAAAAAAAAATAGGAACTGTGATGGGCATGGAGAAATTATTTATTCAGGTATGTACACAAAAAATTAGTCTGCTTGACTAGAAGAAGGAGGAGAAGAAGATGACTTCTGGGAGTTTCATAATGCCATCAGCTTGTGTTTGCATTGTTGGCAGCAGCAACCATAACCTGTTTTGCCTCATCTGTTCATGGTATGCCAGTCTAGCCTTCCTGGCAGCATGCATCATGTTTAACTGTCATGCCTGAGCTGATGTAATTTGGATGAGTGCCCCACAAATCATAATAACTGCATACTTGGTTTATGTCCTTCTTCAGAATATTCCCTATGGAACTAGAAGATACCACAACTCATAATAATAGTCAATACTGGAGAGATCAAGAAAACTATTTGCTTAGCATTTCTAAAAATCCCATTTATTATTACATTGTATGGTACGTGTAATCCAAATATGGATCCAAATATGGATCCAGATATGGCCTAAGGAATGGGAACAAGCTGGCAAAGGAAAAATTATTACAAATGTCAAAGTGCTTTCAAAACTGTCTTCAGAGGATGGAAAGTCTCCAAAAGGCTGTTAGGTTGGGGTTTTTTTCTCTCTTCTAATCACTTACCCTTGTGTAATGGACTTGGATTTATATTGGGGAAATGAAAGATGAATCAAATGCATTTTCTCTCTTTTCATCAAAGCAGTCCTTTGTGTGGGTCTTCCTTGACCCATTTCCACTTGCAAGTTTCGTCTTCAGGCAATGAATTCATGCCAGTAATATTTCAATGAACGCCAAGCTGAGCATAACAGTGTTATTCTAGAACATGATTAAGGACTTTCTTTGATTTCCCTTGTCTTTAACTTCACTGGAATACTGGAAAAATACCAAACTGAAGAGCTGATATAGAGCTGACAAAGTAATGAATCACCATTTCCAAGTCTATTAAATTTTAAGAATTAAGAATAACAGCTTGATTCCCTTTTCTAGAGAAAATGCAGCATCAGAATGACATTAAGTCAAGATGGAAATTTGGAGAAGATAATTCTGTTTAAATAAATCTGTTCTGTAGGAGGGGGACATGAGGACATGGGTAATCTTCCTTCTGTGTAAAAGCCTGAAAAATGTCATGGTGCTTCATGTTAGCTAGCAGACGAGAGAGCCGTGTCATCCTGTTTACCTGGGATAGTACAAGCAGTAGCACAGCACATTTGAGTGCATCTTGTAGAATATGGCTTGAATATTGACTTGATTCAAGAAGACTGGTAACAAACAGCTATGTGGATGGCATCCATTCAGAATGGGGGAGAGTAAAGGTATATAAAGCATTTAACTCAGGCTCTTTTCAATACCACTAAACAGTAGGTACCTGTTTTTGTTTGGTTGTATCTGTGAAAATTTCAAAAAACTGATTTTTATTTATTATATATACTGGAGTGCTTCTGTAAATCTCAGAAGTTGTGGTTTATCGATACACTACAGATTCAAGTACTGGTTGGAAATAAACGCACAAATTCATGATTAATGATTTTTTGAATCCCTGAAGTAAGTCTCTTTGAGCAATTACATATTCTGATCCCCAAAAGATCTCACGACCCTTTTGATCCTCAAAGTTTTGAGTATATAGCCCCTAAGGAACAACGCTGTGTTATTACACTGCATTTGTGCTTCTGTCCTGGCCAAGACCACAGAGATACATCTTGGGAGAGCTGAGGCAACCTCCAGAGTCAAGCTGCTGGCTCGACCTCTGCAGTCAAGTGGCTCGAATCTGTGTCCTTAACTTAGCTTGTGTTGTGTGTTCAGCCCATCCTGAAGCAGAGAATGCTCAGTTGTTAGCAACCTGTGCTTTTAGCACTGTGGTATATTGGTAATACATCTTAAAGATCAAATGTATATGAAATAATTTTTAAAGAAAAAAATGCTCTGAAGTACTGGTGGCATAGGTTCAGTTGGTTCAGTTGATGTTGGGCCATTTGCAAACAGTTTAATGCCAGTCATGTAAAAAATAAAAATGGCTTTTGGCTTAAGTAACTGGTGCCTCAGCAAAGCACGAGCCAGGAGATAAAACTGCCCAGGACTTGAGTTCTTACTGCTTGCATCCTTGTGACACTGACAACAATTGCCAGGGTTTGATTCTAATGTTGGCTCAGTTGGAAAGTGAAAGACTTTAATTAACAGATATATGGAAGAGTTAGGTTTTGTTTTCTTTAAAGGCATAGATCAGCAAAATCATTATTTCCCTAATAATGCAAGAAATTTTAATTTAATACTAACAGTCTTTCTCACCTTCATCTGTGTCAATTTTAAATGCATGCATAATTTGAGGAAGGACAGACCTGGCAATATTCCAACATAACTTTGGATCAGAGGAACCTACAAGCAAACATAAACTAACAATGTCAGTAAGTATGCCAAGACTTTTTGGTTCTTTCAGAAATGAATCATGCTTTGATACTACCTGTTACATAAGGGTTTGAAAAAATCCCTGATTTATTTCAAAAGCTACATTTACCTTTGGAACAGCAATGCAATATCTCACACTCTTCTTTGTGTAACTTTCTCTGTAATTGAGACCCTAGGCATACTTCACACCTTGACCATATTTTCAGAAGGCTCACCAGAGACCCTCTCCAAGTTTTATGTTGATGTAGGATGCCATAATCATATTTCTAAAGCGAAGTAGCTCAAAGACAATTGTAAAATCAGGCTTCCCACTAGGTGGCAAAGAGAGACAGTGATTTGCAGTGCATTTCTGCACATGGGAAAATGAGGGTGAAAAGCAGCCAGCTACAGAGCCAGGTTTACAAAAATACATTGTGTTTTACTGGTCTACCTTTTTGGAGTGAGGTTGAGTTTGAATAAGTGTGATTCTGGAAGACTGGAAGGAGCAGACTGATTAAGGCAGTTGAGACTGGAAACAAAAACTATCTGTGTGTAAGGAAAATGTTCTAATTTCAGTTTGTCCATTTTAATAACCCACCTGAAAGGCATGTGCTTCTCCTATTAATTTCTTACCAATTCCAATATTGAGTGTGGAGGACCATGATGTTGTAGTCAGCTCAGCTAAATTGCTGAAGTAGTAAACTTATAAAAAAGTAATATAGTTAATGAAGAAATTCCACTAGCCACAGTACAGAATGTTAGAAGTATGGACTACCTCTATGCAGTAACTAGAATGATCAAAGCAATGCATTGCTGCAGGTAAACCCATATATAATTGTGCATTTACAGCCCACACCTGCACAGTGCTTCCTTGGTCTTGCAAGGCCATACCAAAACAATGTGGAGCAGAAGCTTTCATAATACCAAGAGTTGAAAATTTTGGGAGCTTTTTTTTTCCCCTTTCTTGTGTTTTTCTCTACCAACTTAAGGATCAGATGAGGTTTCCATAGGTTGGATATGAGGTGACTGTGACATAATATTCATTATATAACAACAGCTAAGCTGAGCAGCTGAAATTTGTTACCAGCATTTTTTGTTGCATTGCCAAAATATATCTTATTGAGATTTATAAAGAATTTCAACTTTCCCTTAGAAGGAAAAGACTGGAAGTTTCATTTGTGGAATGTAAACAAAGCACTACTATTGGTATTGTTAAAATTGTATGGTCTTTGGCAAGATTCAGCTTGTGTTTCCAGGTATTCTTCCTGCTGGAAAGATAATGAAGCTCAAGAAACTCTATTTAAAGAAATGGGAGAAAATTTTATATATAGTTTCTTCGTACTTTCTTTTTTTTTTTTTTTGTTTTTTTTTTTTTTTTTTTTTTTTTTTTTTTTTTGCTTATTTTTAAGAGCTCCAATGTCTCAATGAATTATAGAAGCTTGTAATTTGAAATAGACAAATAATCCTGACACACAGGTAGTCTTTTGTTCAGAAAAAATCATACTTCTCAGGACAGATTTTGAGGTAGTAATAAAAAAGTCATTTGCACTTCATATGTTTAATAATATTAGACTCATGTTTATAAACTTATTACACTGAGAATGGCAATAGAACATGGTGAGAAAGGATCATGGAGAAAGAGAAAACCAGTGTTAAAAGAAGATAATCTTCCCAGTGAACAGTGGCCAGGATGTTTGTTTTACGGTGAGGCACAGGAATAGATAGGTACTTCTTGCAGGAAGAATTATTAAATAATTATGGATAAAATTTCTGTGCTCGAGAGTTTAAAAAGTCGTATTTGATTAGGACCTTGGAGAGCAAAACTGAAAGTACTTTTCCTTTTCTATGAAAAAGGTTATAGTTCAAGTGTAAGGAAGC
>VZRO01003743.1:159761-213922 GCA_013397915.1 Daphoenositta chrysoptera
GAGATATAGAATATGGAGGATGGGAGGAAGACATGAAAGCTGAGATCTTTAAGTCACTAGAAGGACATGTGTATATATATATATATATAAAATGTTTCAGAGAAATATTTTATATATATATATATATAAAATGTTTCAGAGAAATATGAGGAGTTGATATTGGTACTGTGAGTGTCAGAAAGCCTTGAAGATACTCAGAGAAGTCAGGGTGAAAGGATGATTTGATGGGAATGGAAGACCTACAGTTTGTAAAAAATAGGGAAAATAAGTAGGAAAGGCAAGAAGGTCCAGCATTTGAGTACAAGAGGATGAAGCTCCATTGTACATCTGTGGAAGAAGAGAAAGAAACTACATTTAGAACCATCAAGTTAAAGTTTTTAAATGTTTATTTGATAGAAACAGAGCCTGTGTGGGAAGTAACATTCAAGGACAAAATTTCACTGTGCCTGAAGAAGAAACTGCCTGCTGAAAAACTTTCCTATATATTATATGGAATTAACACAATAGCTTTAATCCTGTTGTGACATCGAACACGTGGTTTATTATAAAGAGGATTGTTTTGGAAAGGCAGTCTCAATTTTCTTGCTAGATAAGAGAGAAAATGTTCTCTTGGCTTCCCACTGCTATCTGAGCGTCCAACAGAACTGAACTAATCTAAGTGAAACCCTAAAATAACAAGAATAAAGCTTGTGTGAAATCTCACTATTTTGTATAAAATAAAAGGATTTTTTTTGGAAAAATAATTATATAAAAAAATAGTACCACCCAACTGGATTCATTAGTATTGGATTCAGTAGATTTTTTCTGCTTTAAGGGTACCAGCTCTTTCACCTGCTTTCATTTGGTTTGGTCATCTCATTAATAACCACTTTCTTCAAATGTCAGTCAAGATCTGAAGAAAAAACAAGTTTCTCTGTGATGTGTTTCTTCATGGATAAATTTAANAAGGAAGCTAGTAACAAGAATGAGGGGAGTGGAAGAAAGGATGGTGGAGATATAGAATATGGAGGATGGGAGGAAGACATGAAAGCTGAGATCTTTAAGTCACTAGAAGGACATGTGTATATATATATATATATAAAATGTTTCAGAGAAATATTTTATATATATATATATATATATATATAAAATGTTTCAGAGAAATATGAGGAGTTGATATTGGTACTGNCGTGGTTTATTATAAAGAGGATTGTTTTGGAAAGGCAGTCTCAATTTTCTTGCTAGATAAGAGAGAAAATGTTCTCTTGGCTTCCCACTGCTATCTGAGCGTCCAACAGAACTGAACTAATCTAAGTGAAACCCTAAAATAACAAGAATAAAGCTTGTGTGAAATCTCACTATTTTGTATAAAATAAAAGGATTTTTTTTGGAAAAATAATTATATAAAAAAATAGTACCACCCAACTGGATTCATTAGTATTGGATTCAGTAGATTTTTTCTGCTTTAAGGGTACCAGCTCTTTCACCTGCTTTCATTTGGTTTGGTCATCTCATTAATAACCACTTTCTTCAAATGTCAGTCAAGATCTGAAGAAAAAACAAGTTTCTCTGTGATGTGTTTCTTCATGGATAAATTTAAAATGCACAATCTATTCTCTAAACTCCTCTAATGAAGGTATAATATGAAAAGTCCAGTAGGTTATTCAGAAGCATGGTTCTGGCATTTCAGATATGCTTTGGATGCTAATTTCTTAGGGTGCAGCAACTCTTTAGAGAAATAAATACCCAACACAGTCGACATAACAGTGTGTTTTATGCTTCTTCATGGAACACATCCAAAGGGTAAAGAAGGTCCAAATTCTTGACTGAGTCAATACTTACCAGAAGCCCCCTGAAATAACATTAGAATTTTACTTTACATTTCACTTAGTATAAGTTAATTGAACTCTGTTTCGAAGTAGGTGGGCAAAGAGAACTTTTCCAGATTTCCAAAGGCTGCTCTGGAAAACAAAGCATATGCCAGCATTTGTGAGCTTAAGCAAGAAATTACCTGTGGAAAACTGATGGCACTTTCTATCTCAGATTTATATTTATCATATGACCAGAACCATAACTTACAGAGCCTCTTAAAGGCTACTAGAGTGATCTAAAACTGTTCTCTGAAAATGTTCAGCTGACAGAGTTCAGTGCTATAGCTCCAGGTAACATACATTATTTGAAGACATCCTGATAAGTGGTAAAAAACATTGAATAGGACATTCTTGAAAAACAATAAAGTAATAAAGAATTCCCCAAGAGTATTGTTTCTAGGTAATACCTATGTGTCACTTGCAAATCCATACTCAGCTTATGCTAGAGCTGTGGCTGTAAAAATCCCATTGATCTTCACAGTACAAATTCTAAATAGTTAGTGTGTGTATATATATAAATAGATAGGTATTTATATTTTTAAATAGTGATTTCTTGCTTTTCCCTATAAAACTATATATGGAAATTAAATCTCTTAAAACCTAACCTTCATCAAACAAGTTTTAGAATAGCTAGCAAAAGAATTTTCTGGATGGTTAGCACTGATTTTTTTAATACATACTGGAAAAACAGAGACAATCAAGGGTTGAAATCAAGGTAGTACCATGACAGTTTTGTTTGTTTAAATTAACAGCCAGACATCTCACAGTGTGATCTCTGGCAAAATAACAGATGGATTGATATAGGACTCAATTTATAGACACTTAAAGGGCAGTAATATAATTAAAGCATTACATTTGTTAATGCTTTTTAGTCAGGCAGAAAAGTCCAGGAAAATCAAAAAGCTAAAAGTCAAGAGAGAGAATGTAGAGAATATTATTATGTTATTCTGTTTATATTTTAAATGTTGAGGATAACTAAAAAGGGAGCAGTTTACAAAAAGTTCTATATTTTTTTCATCACTAGGAAACAGTAAAATCAAGACTGCTTATATTTCTGAAAGAAAATGTCTTGCCCACACCCAAGTGTGAAGCTGGAACTAGTGCATGAACATCAGCTAGTGCGAAACAGGAGGATAGAATACACAGTTAAAATGGGCTTTTCTAGACTTAAAAGGCTGTAATATGTGAAAGAGAAGCATTGCAATACCTAGCTGTGAACTCAGTAAATCAATTCCCTTTGTACTCTTTATAAGTAAGCAGCGGTTCTGGCTTCAGTCTCATATTAAATTATTTTCATGACAATTCTTTTATATTGGAGTAAGTTAAATGGTGAAAGTCTGTGTTTGAAGAGGATACTTAAAATGTATGTGCATTTAAAAAAAAAAGTAGCCCTGAGGGTTTTGACTTTTTGTGTTTGATTTGCAGTGGGAATCCATCTTTTTATTGTATTTGGTACTAAACCAGTGATTTTCTTGTGAGCTGAGCTGAATTTCATTACACCAAAAATTGAAATTTGAACTGCAAAATTATTATTTGTAATGGTGCAAGAAGTACAATGAACACAGGCTGTCTTTCAGATCTTGGGTACTCTGTATGCTAGAGATGACATTTTGAAATTTGTTTTGCAAGCCCATTGGATTTGATGCAGAGTCACTGGGGGAGAACAAAACACAGAGCCCTATGAAGTAATTTCTGACACAGTGCTTTTCTTACTTGAAACACGCTTTAAAGCTAATGCTTGGCTTCATTGTGCTGTTGAAGTACCACTGCTGCTCAAATGATGCTAAGATGTTTACTGTCAGAGCAATAGTCAAAGGCAAAAAGCTGCCAGTGTCTCCAGCGTGTGCTTAGATGTTCTTTAGTCTTGGCAGTGCTGAGCAGCTCAGTGTGTTCCTCATCCCTAAGCCTTGCTGGGTCTAACAAAAAAGGCACCTCAGTGCCCACCTCAGCCATAGAAAACACTCGATGGAATCCATTGCTGAAAGCATGTTTGGAATGCATAGGGGCAAGAGGGTTCCTGCTGCATGTGGAAAATCCCAGTTTGATTCCCCTTGGACAAAGTGGTCTGTAGCCCTTATCTCTATCCAAGTGAGTGCCCTCCATCTTGCTGCACAGGATGGTCTGGTTCTCAGTCTCAGATGGCTGTTCACACCTGCTGCTGACTGGGAGTCTGTCTTTCTTTACTTATGGGGCAATACAAAGCAATTGCCCTTCCTGGATTTAAGAAAAAGAAAGCTCACATGAATTTATGTCCTTAAGTCCTAAAGCTGATTTATGTGCAGCATTCATTAACAGCATGAACAGGGCTGCTGGGCATCCTTGCACAGCTGCTCAGGTATGCTGTGCATTACCACACTGAGCCCCTGATTTTGAAGTCCTCACTGTTTCTGTGCATGGTGTGAGGAGGACTAAATACTTTATTCTTTGCTGTGGCTTCCAGTTATTGTAATGGCAATCCATGCAAATGAATCCTGCTGTGAACCTGGTCCTTTAACCCGTGTGTGCTTTCATCTGATAATCTGTTACGGGTCGTATAAATTTACAGTGAACCATTTGGGAATAAATATCATAAGATACACATTATAACCCAACAGACCATAGCAATTGCATATAAAACATTATAGCATATCATTAAAACATTTACAACTAATTAGTTTAAAGCCATAGACTACCATAATTATCATCCACTAAATAATTAGTATTAATTACTTAGAGGATTAATTAGTTTGCTTCTGAAGCACTTGGAAGATGGAAAGCAAAGAATAATTGCCACATATCATGACCTGTGTTCCCTTAAAACTGAACATAACACATTGTCTAAAATGTGGCTTTCTGTTTATTCAAAATTGTATTTCATTAGGCCGGTATGTGGCAACATTCTTGACTGGATCTGACAGGATTTTGTTGCTATGAAACCCATTCAGACAAGTGGTCCTTTCTCCAGTCTAAATGAGTGATTGCAGCTCTCCTACAGGGAGATCCAAGACTTGGAGGAGAATGCAATTAAGATTCATCATGCATAGGGAGTGAAATTCTTCCCTGTACATTCATCTGTAGTATATTTTTATATGCATACTCACATTAAGAATCTAATTAGTACATACTGAGAGCAAAATTTGCCCCTGAAAGAATTAACTGTAACTAGTTCAAAGGTACTGTTCAGGAATCCCTGAAGTTCTTGTGCCTCAAAAAGCCCCACATTAAAGTTCCTGATTTTGTAAAGTACCAGATGCCAAGATCTTCTAATGATTATAGCGGGAGCAGTGGCTGCTTTTCAAACCTCTAAATCGAGCATCCTTTGCATAGGCTCTGAATTTATCTAGTATGAACAGAAATCTCTCTGTGTGAGAGATCTATTGGCTCATCAGTGCTTCTTAGAGGGTATGGAAGACTAAAACAACAGTTTAATTGTGGTTTTCTTTTGTATTCCATACAGAGTTCTGAATGTTAGATATCTGTAAGGGTTTGTATGTTGATCTCTAATCTAAATGCTGTAGTCTTCTGAAAACTGAAAATAATCTGAATTGTCCCTTCCACAAATGGAAAAAAAAATCTGGTAATTAAACCTCCTTGTACATGATGGCAAATTTACTGCATGAATATTAAAGGATTATTAATGGAGTTATAAATCTCTAAAACCAAGGAATGATAAGGAAAATCCTATGATAAATCCCTAGCTTCGCAGCACTGGCAGACATTTATATCTCGATATTGTAACAGTCTTGATCAGTTTATTGTCAAGAGAAAAAAGCCAGCTGCAGTATAGTCTTAGACATGAAGAGTCAGCAAGTAACCTTCAGCTCCTGTAAATATTTTTAGAGCAATTATGTTAATACTTGTTCTTAAGCACCAAAAGTCTTTATAAGTTTCATTTATCTTTTCTAGAATTATGTCAAAGTGCACCAAAAGTATATTAACTACGGACAAGTGATGAGCTATTCAGAAGGATCTTAAACCTTGGTGAAGAAGAGGTTTAATAAGCTGAATATGATGTTGGTATTATAATGCCTACAATCCTTAAATATTTCTTTCAATTTCCTTCAGTTTTGGGGTGAAGGAGATTAAAAGAACAAGGGCCCAGTGTTAGCATGGCGTGTTTCTGAGTTACATAGCAGTTGCAACTGTATTTATTTTTTTGAATGAAAGCATACTGGTTATTCAGTAAGAGTTCTGATTTTACTTCTGGCCTTTCATAACTCTGAGGAATTCATTGAAAATGTTTGTAACCCTTTGAAATTGCACATGTTCTGCCACCTATGAGGACTAAACCATAAATGTATTCTTTGCTCTTTCCTAGTTTCAAGAAAGGTTGGTTATTTATTCTAGAAGTTTATGAAGGCCATAGACTTAGATGGTGATGGATAGGGCCAGGAGTTGAACTCAATGATCCTGATGGCTCCCTTTCAACTCCGCATATCCTCTGATTCTGTGAGAACATAGTTATCAAAAAATACATACTGAGTATCTGTCTAGAGAGTACGTGAGCAGTCACAGTCTAAATTCTGTGTAGTTAAACCATGTACCACATACTTTTAAAGTAATTAATACTTCTGGGTTGGAAGGAACTTTTAAAGGTCAGCTAGTTCCAACCCACCTGCAATGAGCAGAGGCATCTTCATCTAGGTCAGGTTGCTCAAATTAGCCAATATCAGGTTCGGTTTGCACTTTTATCATCAGTATAAGCATTTGCAGTGCCTTTGCTTGAACCAGATGTTAGAAGCATAGTTGGTTGTGAAAAATAGACAATACTGCTACGTTCTCCCAGATCAGCTTAGCTTGGCAAGAGTTTCCTTCTCCTTCTCCTCAAACAGCATTGGGTCTCCCAGGTGAGGAGAAACAGGAAAAAAAATCCCTACCAGCAAATTGTTCTGATATCTGCCTCATTTTCCTGTCTCTCTGCAATCCTCAGAGCTAGACTTGGAAAATTCCCACTCTGACCCAGAGAACTAGGACACTCCTCTCTATCTTTCTTCCTACCACCCCTCACCTACTCTGATTTGAACCTGGAAGCTGTTTGATTTTTTTTAAAGAGCAGCAGGTCTCCACTCTAAATGGCAAAGACACTTACCCTAGATGGAGAGGTCACAGCTGAAAGGCCTTACATATCTATTATAGGTTCTCACATGCTGCTTTTGGAGCATTTTCCATTTTCTTTCAAATGGTAGACACTGGTCAAGTTCTATGGCCTCTGTTTCAAAGACAGCAGCATCTACAGGATTAGGTTCTCTCTAATTAACGTTTGGTGGCAGTTTCTATAGTGAGATCCAGAACTGAGTAGGGCTGAAGATGAATACATTCCAGCTTTTTCAGAAGAGCTGTTTCTGGCCAAGACTTATCTGCTGTAGCAGCAAAGAGAGTTGGTCCAGGTTCTGCCTCTGGTGTGACAATCCCCTGAGTAAAATAAACATGTCTTCAACACACTCAGTTTGATGTGATCAAATAAGCATTTCATTGGCTTTTATAACAGGTCATAAAGAAGGAAACTGTTCCTCATATTAGCAAGTTTCCTGCTGTTGGAAGCATTACAGGTGTTTCAGGGAGAGTGAGAAAAAACCTTGTGGACAAAGATTTTTTGGAGACCGCCTGCAGCTTCTGCTGAGGAGACAAAGATCGTGTGTATCATATCTCTGAGTCACACAACTGCTTAGTGTAAATCAGCATTACTATCTCATTCATCAGCGTGATGTCTTTAATTGTGAAGTTGGAAGAATAATTTACAGTCTGGAAAACAGCCCAATTTTCAGGAGAAGCATTCGTATTAAATGATCAATGCAACATTGAAAAAGTGAGTGTGCATAACCCATGAATCTTTTTTTGAGCCAAGAATAAAAGCAAATGCCATAGCCATGGACAGCAACAAATTTTATTCCTTAGGCTCCTGGATACACTGAGATTATGATGTTATTTAAATGTTACATCATTGTACTTGATGTCAAGCTCATTGATATTATTTTTTGTTGACTGAACAAACAAAAAGGGCAGTGTATTAAATATTAAGCTTTGTTAAGAGCTGGACAATATAATTTTATTTCTTGCCTAGAGTCTGGCAAACATACAAGTTTTATAATTATTTACTTAAATCTTATTGAAATTTTCTTTTCCTTTTACAAATCCCCAAAAGAACAAACTCAAACTCAAGATAGGTCAACAATTACATATTTTCTTTTGAGAATTAGTTGCAGTAAGCCTTCTGTCCAATCCTTGTGAATGAAGTTCTTACTGTTCATGAGACCATCCTTCCAATTACCTGCTGGGTATCTAGATGGTAGTATGGTTTGACATCATTCCCTTGGCACATTAGAATAGCAGTATTTTAACATATATTCTTCTCTTCTAGGCATTCTAGACTTCCACCATAGGAAGGTTTCCAACCACAGTTTGGAAGATATTTCTTAGTGGTTTCAGAAATACTTTCTTCATATCCTGAATAAATGGCCCCAAACAAAGATCACACTTGTGTTGTCACATTCAGGTTGTCATTTAAATGGGTGGAAGATGTTAACAGTGAGGATAACATGATCCTAGTGTGTGGCAGGCAGGACAACATCTGTCTTTTTTTCCCTGATGCTTTCCAAATGCTGTAAGTTCAAATGTTTTTCAGTGTTGTTCGTTATGTCCATGAAACATACAGAAAAAGGGTTCCAAAAAGTTTTAACTTCCAGCTTAGGCAATTATTTGAATTGACTTGCTTCAAGTTGACTCAGATTTTTCCACTTTTTGGGCACCAGAAAATGGGCTTTAAAAATATTTGCAGGGAGTCAGTAATAGATATTTGATACTGCTGAATAATTATTCAAAGCCTTTTATTATTATTATTTTTGGAATGGAGGTAAATCGTACAAGTCACACTGCATTGCTGCCTGGGGTATTCTAGGTTCAGCTCAGAGGAAAACAGCTTTTCAGACATTAATATATGTTTGGATCTTAACATTAAACTGCTTATAAGAAGAGAAGAAAAAAGCACAAAAAGAATTGGCAATCTGGCTTACCTTCTATTTTGTGTTGACATTTTTCTTGATTATTATTTGCTTTAGACACTAAATACACATATAATTTCCCCAATAGCATTTGTTTTTTCTCTTTGTTTGGGCCTTGAAGGCTGCTGGATCAGAGAAGGCTCAAGTTTTCTCAGCATTCCAATTGCAGAACGTGTGGAAAACAAATTGGTTTGAATTGCTGGCTGGTGAGGTCCAGACCTGCACTTCCACTTCAGTACAGACATGCCTTGTGTTTCTATCCCACTAACACTGCTGCAGTCCTATCAGACATATTCAATGACATCAGAAATCATTTGGAAAAAAAGAATTCAAGAGAGTTTTTCCCTGTTCTGTGATGTTCATATGGGAAAAAACATAGTCTGTAGCACACTCTATCAGTCAATATGCAACAGTGGCTTTTCCTGCAAAGAACACAGTATTAGACCTGTCAGACTATATACTGAAACTCATCACTATTTCTCAAGTGCTTTTATCAGTTTTAGAATAACTAGATGATACTGTAGTGTAATAGACTCTTTTTGCACTTTTTTATTTTTTGTTCAGTGTTAATACTTTTTTTCTTTACAAGTTCAGGATTTGATAGATCAGTGGTCTGCTCTAATCAATCCTTGCCACATTTTCTCACATCTTTCAGTTACTCCTCAGTCATATTTTGTACTCTAATTTCTCACAGTTCCCCTTTGCAATTCAGTCCTGTTAGCTGTATAGATTCTTGTTGTACTAACATCCTTCAGTGTATTCATGTATTGAGAAAGAACACTGGAATGTGACAAAATCTAAAACAATTTGTTTTTCACTTGTTAAAAATACTGTTATTTGCTTCAGTTGTGCCTTCCATGTCTGCAGTCACCCTCTCTGAAATTTGTTCAATCACCACACAAGCAAGGCCCATTTACTACATTGTCAAAAATCTGAAATTATACAGGCCCCATTTAATTTTTTCTGAATATTTCCCTACTTTTAGGCATCCTGAATAACAGCTAACATGGGCTTCATTGTATAAGTTTTTTGCAGCCATCTGGCTTGCAGTGTATTCCTGATAAGTGTTTTATTTGTCTCCTTTATCTATGCACATTCTACATGTCTTGTCTTTTTCAGACTGTGAATGTTTGTTCTGTCTGACTTGCTCCAAAAAAGTGTTTTATGGGATTTTTATTTTACCTGGAATGTGTAGGGATTAATAATTTTTACAATATAAAGATACTTTTCTACATGTCCTCAAATATATTTTTATCTGGGGTTGTCTGTTACGTATATTCTTATGTATCTGTGTATGAAACCACTAAAATGATGCTCTAGATTACATTATTGCTGTAACTGCAAAGAGAGTTACCTGGCAAAATTTAAGAGAATGAATCCTTCACTATTCTTAACCCTAAAATAATATTAAATATTTCTATTATAATCTGAGTGATGTCCATATGAGTTGGGCCTATATGCCTTGCAAGTAATTCCAGCCAGTGACACCCCTATCAAATGAAATTATGAGGAGTCCTCATTCATATTCTTCTAGGAATGAGTCAGATGTCTGGCCTTTACTCCAATTGCTTTTCCTAAGGTTTCATAGAAAAAAGGTAACGTATATTCTGCAAGCCAGACAATTATCACCAGATAATCCTGTTTCTTCAAGGATCTATACTTTTGTTTAAAATTTTCAGTAGAAATGTATCAGATTTTTTCATGATTATGGTTAAACGATCTCCAAGTTTTAGACATAGTCACTGTATTTTTAATAGTTACAACTATTCTACAGAACAAGATTTGATTACTTGGATATTAATAGAATTCTGCTTAGAAACAAAAGGAGCATTAGAGATAATATGTCTACAATTCGCAGGAGTGGGACTAACCTTTTCAAATTATTTGACTATTTACTGTAATAAAGTAAATTATGATAGCCTTTGACAGTTACAGTGTATTTCCTAAATTTCTAAGAATTCTGCTATCATTTGATATAAAAACACTATTGTCCCACTGCAAGATGTAAATGCAGTTTCCACGGGGTCACTGGGAGTTACTGTGGGCTGCCATGGGAGGACAAGACCTGGTATAGCCAATTAGGAAATTTTATTGCCCCTGTGCTGTAAGGGTAGCATAAACTTCTCATACACAACAACTGCACTAAACTTTTGAGGAAAATTGTTAGCTAAAGCCCTGTATGCAAGGAAAAGCTTTAAAGTCTGTCTGTTGCCTGAAATTCACTTGTTTGAAACCAAGTTTACTTTTGCCCTTCCAGACTTTTTATAGTGTGTGGTACAGATTGCTGTAGACTTAAACCAGACTGGGCTCTGCGGTGTCATCCTCACTGCTAGGGAAACTGCCCCAAATCATCCATAACACTGAAGTGTGTTTCCTAGCAGAGGTGGCTTAGATCAAATAGCACTGTCTCAAAAAATGCACAGCCACCACCCAAGGCCATTTTACAGTCTGCAGTTCAGGTGTGATTACCCTGATTTGGGCTTTAAAGCAGTTCATCTGCATGGACATAAACCAGAGCCAGAGCTAAAACCCTCACCTCTTTCCCCAGATGAGTCCAGACACAATCTGGGTGTATTCACCTGACATCACATGGTGAACGTATTGTTTTAAAAAGTTGAGAAGGTGTGAGGGGCACACCTAGCAAGCATTTTATCTTTGCACACTATAGATACTTGCAGCTTAAATGCATGTTCTTGAGTGTTTGCATACTCTCTGGATTTGCAGTTTTACCTCAATGGAATCTGTCACTTAGACTTGGCAAACATTTGTTCTGCTTTGCATCATCTATAAACTGCATTGACATATTAGAACTGTCCTCCACTGTAGCTGGTACAATTTGACAAACCATAAGTCAGTGTGGAACTTGTCTTGATGTCTGTCTACAGGTGTAATATTTCCTACCTGATTATCACCTACAGTAAAATTATTTAATCCAGGGCCTCTCAAGATTTTTGGCACACAAACATGGATAAAGTGTAGTGGAAGGTATATTAGCTGCATGAATCTTTCCCCCAAACCATTCAGAAAAGCATTGCTTTCTGTGTGATATTGTTTTATGTTGTTCAGTTCATATGCTAATAAATAATGGTAAATTAATTCCAATTATTTCAGTAAAATTAGAGTAATAGAATGAAAATGATTTCTAATAATAAGTTGACTTTTTTTTAAAAAAACACTTATTTTGTGGTCATTAGTATATATTATCCAGAATCTTTTTATTTCCATGGTGTATCTCTGCCATTCTTTTGTTTACTTTTTGAATTTCAGATACTCTGCCCCACATTTATCTGTTTTTTCCTGTTCTACCAGCTTATATCCAGCAAATGAAAAAGTGGACCAAGGATAACTTGTGAAACTATGTAAAAATCTTGTATTTTTGTTTGAGGAAAATTAATTCCTGTGTCCCGTTTGTAATCTTTGAAAAAAGAGATCTCTAAGAAACCAAAACCCCTGCATGTTTTATTGAAGTATTTTAGCTGTCAGGTGTGCAACTGTATGTTGTAGGTTCATTCACAGTAATGTAAAAATGGAAATCATCCTTTAATCATGTGAAGGGGTAGATCCAGATTCTCTGAACACTTTATGCATGAAGATCTGCACAAAGCTGACACGCTGGGAACCACTGGGTGAATCACTGGGTCAACACACTTTATAATATTTTCTCTTGAGTATTGCAAGCAGGTTATAGGAACACAGTGGTTTGCAGTTATGTTCTCGATTGCTGCAATTGTCACAACCACCAATAAAAAATTTTTAACATTGCCTGCCTTTGAGGAGCAACACATGATATTTCAAGAAGCTTTCTAGAGAGCCTGCTTAGGATGTAGAAACAATTCTTTTTAGTTCAACAGTTATGGATTTGTAACAAGACTACCACCTTTTTACAGTTTATGCAAGTAAGTTTTTAAAATTCATATTGAAAAGAGCAAGGGAATGTATTATGTTGGCAAACTAGACTTCATCTTATGGCTGTTGCCTGGGTGAAGTATTTTCAGTAAATCACAGTCCTTATGCTGTCCTTGGATCTTCTGCAGTCTCAGCTGCCACTGCTGTATAATGTACATTGATTTCTATTTGGTATTCAGACAGAGAGAAAGCTGTTTAATCATTTGGTTTCTGACTTGCTAATAAAAAAACTGTCTTCTTTAATAAGTTTATTTTAGATAAAGCTACAGTCTCTGCCACAATTTGACATACTTTCTAAGGTTTTTTAAAGTAACAAATGATGCCGAGGATGAGACAATATCACTGTAATTTCTTCTTACCAAGTGAATGCCTTTGTGATTTGCAGAGTTGTTCAACACTCAGAGAATGAAAGCTATTTAATCATTCTCCATATGAATGGTAAATAAAGTTTTAAAGTTGTCCCACATCGAGGGAAATGAAAGAAAAAAAAGGAGAGAGACCTCTTGTTGTAAGGAAACCTTTTCTAATAGTGCCATTTCTATACCCAAATGTGAACATCTTTTATATCACTAACAGTTTTCCACCCATCACATCTCATTGATATTCTGCTTCATTAAAGTCCCATGATAGAAAAGTTATTAATATGCAGATGCAGTTTTATATCAGATTGGGGAAAAAAAAACCCAACCCAAGTCTAATAATATAATTACTGATGTTGTATGATGGGAAATCACTAATATGATTAGAAGTGCCTGACAGATTATAGTAAGAGATTTGATAAAGTCCACCTGGGTCTGGAGAAGTCAATTGATCCAAGTCTCAGCTACTGTAGGGAAAAGGGAATGAAGGAAGCAGCAGGGCTGGACTGCAATCAGAAGAGCCTAAAGCAGTTTCTTTTAATGGGTCTGAAGATGGCTTGCTCTTTGTAGCCAGACTTAAAGATGTTCCTCAAGTTTAGCACTTGGTTCCTGTGTGATTTGACGCAGGCAGGCAGCCAGAACAACCACAAACCCACAGCTGAAATGCAAAGAATAAATTCATTTCATTACCTTGCTAACTGGAGGATCCTGAAGCACCACCCGGGTGGGCACACACGAGTGGGAACATTGGCACCCCCGGGCTCAGTCCACCCTGACAGGCAGCAGGGCTGCTGCTTGCACCCATTTACCAGGGGCCCATGCACGGGACGTGCTGTGAGCTCCCCTGAGCTTTTCATGATCTCTCAGCTTTGGTTTCTCTTCCAAAACGAGGAGCTCAAGTATGTCTGTGAGAGCACCTCCAGGTCTCTCCAAACCCCTACGTTATCTCTACACAGAGATTCTACTTCTCAAAACAGAGGATAAACAGCAGTGGACATAATATATGGGGTTTGATATGTAATTAAAAAGCCATTGTCATCTTTGAAAATCAAAAAAAACCCACCCAATGTAACTAGCTCTTTGAAAGCAAAATTTAGCCCTTTGCTTTATAATGTGAGGGTTTTTTCCTCCCACCTTGTTAGAAGTATCCAGTACTGCATTGATGTGAACTTATAACCATGGACCTTGGCTTAGTTATAGAATAGCTCCCAATTTTGTAATAATTTGCATATAAGATACAGAAAGAAGAATGTTATACAAATAAATTATCTGCAGCAGTGTTTTAGTCATCTGTTTAAGAAATGCTTGTCTTTTGTAGAACACTTTCCTCTGCAGAGGATAAATGTGCTACTCCATTTCAGCCCCATTTGTACCTCCTGTCTACAAGAAGAGTAGGTTTCATACATCTGATCAAAAAACCCTCTTTTGTCTCAGAATTCTGAAATCTAAAAGATATAATGTGTATTATGTTCCTTTATTTAAACATTTGCTTCACCTTGTTGGTCTGGTTGCAATTGCAGAAGGTAAGCAAAAGTCACTAGATTTTTTTTAACTCAGACTCATCTTTTACTATCACATAAATTAGCATTGGATCACAGAATGCTTTGAGTTGGGGGGGACCTTTTAAGATCATCCAGTTCCAAATTCCCTGCCATGGGAAATGACACCTTCACTAGATCAGGTTTCTCAGGGTCCAACCAACCTGGCCTTGAACACACCCAGGGATGGAGCATCCCCAGCTTTTCCGGGCACCCTGTGCCAGTGCCTCATAGTAAATAATTTCTTCCTAGTATCTGATATAATCTGACACTCCTTCAATTTGAAGCCAACCCGCTGTGTTCTATCACTCCACGCTGTCGTAAAAAGTCTCTCTCCATCTCTCTTGTAGCCCCTTCAGGTACCAGAAGGTGCTGTCAGGTCTGTGGATAATGAAAAGTCTCTGCTTGTGTTTTCCTTCTGCTGATGCTGATTCCACTGTGACTTGATCTCAGGTAAGTGGTTCTTTGCACTTTGTGGTCAGAGTCTTTGAGCTTTAAAGTTATTCTGCTTTCTTCCCAAATGTGCAATTTTCATCTTAACCTTTTCAGCTTAGTGGCTAGAGAAGGAAATGCCCTTTCACAGTTGGAAAACAGCTAACATGAGCAAGCAAGGGCTCAAACTTACAAGTGAAAATAATAGTTTGCATTCAAATCCTGGAGACCCCAAAGCTTATTTCCTCCCAAACCAGAAAAAGTTTAAAGGAATCAGACTCTTTAGGTAAACACCTGCTCTGCTGAGAAAGTGTGTTGATGAATGATTCATAAAATGTGATTTTGCAAATACCATAATGCGGAAATACAACACGACTATGTAAAGCAATTATTTTGCTAAAAATTGGTAGTTATACCACTGTGAGATATATGTAATAACTGTGGTTCATATCCTCACCTAAAGACAAACTTTATGCATTGCAGATTAGGGGACAAGGAAGAAAAATGGTGGTTCAGACAAACTTAAAAAATTTCTTAATCCTTTGGACAGCTTCAGCCTGTGGGAGCTACGTCAGAAATCCCTTGAGTACAGCATTTTGAAATGCATGACAGTTTGTAAAGCCATGCAAAGGTTTTTTATCCATTCAATAAAACCTGAGGATTAATTCCTTTCATGTTTTCTGCATGAGAATGTATTATAGAATTAATATCATCAGAGGCAGATACCTGTTTCTTTTCATCCTGCTGCCAGGCAGCCCTTCAAACAGCCTGGCTCTGTCTTCTTGAGGACCTTTTCACAGGTATGCAAAATCTGCTGCTCAGTCCTCCAGAAGCTGGCTCTTCTCCAGGCTTCTTCTCTTGAGTCCTTCTGAATGGCAGCGCTGCCCTCACTGCCATTGAGAGCCTCAGCTGGTCCCTCATTTACAGTCATCTGCTAATTGGCTGAGCTCCATATCTCTTCCTCATCACTGGAGGAGGTGAGTGAACGTCGATGAAGAAAGTAAACAGGAGAGGTCACAGTACAGTGCCTAGGGCACCACTTTGACATACAGACCCCTGCCAGATGTTCTGCTCCATGCAGGTGGAGAGTGACCATTAACTGCTGGTCTCTGAACCCCTCCATCCAGCCAGATTTTAACTCATCTAACTCATCTAACTGTTCACCTATATAGTCATAATGTCATCACCATAATGTCCTAACTGGGCTACAAGAGTATAGTGGGAGACAGGCTAAAGCCAAGGCAGATGACATCCACATCTCTCCCCTTGTCCACAAATGTAGATATTTTATCACAGAGGGTAGCCAGGTTGATCAGGCATTATTTATCTATGATAAATCCATGCTGACTGTCCCCTCATCACCTTCTTCCTCTTGATGTGCCCAGAACTGTGCTTTAAAGGGCTTGTTCCATGGTACGCTGCCAGTATTCAACACCATCCAGTAAGAAATTCTTTATTACAAGCAAGAATGAGTCAGATGTTCAAAAGAGCTAGGTGTCATGTATTTCATAGCAGTTTACAGAAAGCATATATATTATTCTTCCCTTTTTTTGATATTTCAGTAATGCAGGTTCTTCATCTATGATATTTTCTGGTCCAATAGCAGTAATGAAAGGTAGGTAATTGAAGCTGGTATAATATGCCACTTGTCACTACCAAAGCTTTATAATTTTGTTGTCTGGGTATCTCATATATGGGCTCTCATATCAAACAAGCAGATGCCCTCCTGTTGGAGACAGGGTCAGAGTTTGCATTGCAATCCTGAGGGTGGATATGGGTGCCCTACTTAGTGCCAGCTGGCTTCTGAATGGTATTTACTTAAGATCTCCTTTTTATTGATATTTTCCAGACAGCAAACATAACTGAAAATTCTATCCCTGTGACTCCAAGATACCATGGGAGAATGTCAGTCTGATTCAGAAATTCTCAGTGCCTCACTGCTTTACAGTTTTTGAAGTACAAGAAAGTTCTGTGGTCTTTGGGGCATGTAATTTCATCCTCCAATTTTTAAAATTAATTTCTGCAATTGGAAGACAAAGCAGTAATTTTCTTATTGTCTTTCCCAATAAGTATTAAAACGCTGTTTATTCCATTAAGGTTGTGACCAAGTATCCCTAAAAGCCCAAATAATAAAATTTAATAATCTTTCTTGTGGTAAGTAAACAGAGGGTAAATCCTGATGGTAATTTATCACAGTTCTGGGGATGCTGTAAATTACAGTGACTGGAATAGTTCCTTGATGCAAATTTCATGGCATTTTCCTTCACTGCAGCTTCCTTTTCCAAATATGATCATTCTTCCCCACATGGGAGATAGTGAACTCTAGCACACGGATTTCCTCGTGTTTTCCTTTGTCCAAAGGGCCACCATGAGTCACCACAAGGCTCCATAAAGAATGCAGCCTTCAGTGGCAGAGATTTAGTCTTTGGTATTTGCTTTTGCACTAATATTGATGGTGAATGAGTGGTCTAAAATATACTTCTGAAGCAAAGCAGGCAGGGTCAATGCTTTTTTTTACTAAATGATATATAGATATTTGTGCCATTTTTCTATTCATATGCTGTCTAAAATGAGGTGAGGAAAGATGCTGAATGTGTATGCTTTGGCAGTTTTTCTTCATGGAGATAAACACTTTATAGAGCTATGTCTAACTCAGTTGCTGGTTTTTTATGTAAGTTGAAATAAAACCTGTGTTTCCCAGATTTACATGTACCTGTTTTCTGTAGAGTATAATCTACTGGTATGTCCTGCCAGGATACTTAAGAAATACCACTTTTGCTTCTTAGAATGGCCTAAATTAATGTCTGCTGTATATGCCTTACAAATATTAATTGGTTTTATTCGAAGGATGAATTTGGCTGCTCAGTACTGAAACAAGCCAGTTCTTCATCTGAATGGATATGCTTCCCTGAACACTGGCCAATGCCTGATGGCTGAAAGGCAAATGAAACTTCTCCTCGTAAAACTGTTCAGTGGTATCATAGTTTGACAGGGAAAAAAATAACATATTTTCCTATGCCCATTTGAGTTACTGATGATTTTTTCAGATTAAAAATAGAAGCAAAAATTGTCAAAGCAAAATACAAGGTGAGAATAATGATTCTGTGTTAAGTCCTTTCGGAGAGAAAGACTGGGAGGAATTGGAGGCACCAGTCATGGAGGCAGTTGTGAGAGGCAGCCACTTGGCCAGGCCCATATATCTCAGTTGGACTTGGGGTAAATAAGACTTTAGAAGCCAAAGTACAGCCCTTGAAGACCTCTAGGACTTGCTTGAACATAATCTGCATAAAAAAGTAATTTTCTTTATGTGTGTCAAACTCAGGAAACCTCTGCTGTATCCTCTCAAAACAAAACCACCTCCAAATCGGTGGGTCCACTGCAATCCAGCCAGAAGGAGTTGAGACTGTGATTCTTGAACTCTTGCTCAACACTAACCACAGGTCTAACTTGGAACTGGAACTGGCCAGTGTCCATGTCATTCTTCCTAATTCTGTAAGCATGTAGCAGCTAACCAAAGTTTTGCTTTTAAGATCTGCTCAGTTTTCCAAACCTTTATCCTGACCAGAATTACAACTCAATGCAATTCTCTGAGGAAGAAGGAAAAGCCAAGCATTATTATAATCCCTAAAAGTTTGTATTTTGAAGAACCCAAACATAAACTTCACTCTAGAACATTTATGTTCCTATAACTCATTATACCCACAGGGAACAATAACATTAAGAATTGATTACTGTTGATATCACCCTCCTCATAGCTGTGTGGACTAAGTTGATTCTAGTCATGTACATAACCCCTCACATTTTACTTTTTAAAATTCTCGTTGTTATCCTGACCTCAATTTTCACCTGAAGTTTCACCAGACTATCCTTTTTTAGGTTAAAATAGAAAATAAGATATTGGAGCCTTTTGACCAGTAGTCTAACTCTGCTGAGTTTTCAGTATCTGTCTATTACTTAGTTTGACATTCAGCTTCCACTGTCTGTAATGTACCCACTATCCATTGTTTTAATTTCAGACAGGGAACCCATACTTAGACAAAAATAGATGGTTTAACACCTAGAGAAGAAAGATTGAAATATATCAACACTGGGCCTCTTCCAAATTTACTAACTGTGTACAGGACAAAAGGTTTATCTTTTCCAAACTCCTTTACACATCTTCCATCTCATGCTTTACTCTTTACCCTTACCAAACTGAAATTCCAATATTAAAATGACCTGGGAAGTACAGGGGGAAAGCAATTGAATCTATTAACATCAGCTGTTTTCCTTATTTTGAGGCACATGTAGAATCTAAGCATTATCTCAGCTACTGTAGCTGTAGTTTTCCAAACCTTGTCAAACTCTTAACCCCAATAATACAAGCTACTAGTATGCCTCTATGCAAAAGAAAACACAGCTCAATTAAGTTGCCAGTACATAAGAGTTTATGTATAGAATAACAGTATTTCTTTATTGGTTTTGTAGGTTTTAATCATAATGTCTTGCTTCTGACTGGTTATTTGATCATTACTGGATTGACTCCAAGCAAAGACCATCCTAGGACAAAGAGATTCAATACTTGATTTTCTGGATCATATATGCCTGAGGATGGAACACCTTTGTTCTAGTGAGTGTGACCCCTTGTCAAGCTCCAGTGGCTTTCCTGAGGATATATTCACACTGGCCCAACCCCAGTGTGAGCTCAGGACCATGCCTCAGCTATCTTTCTCACATATAGAATTTTTGTGTTCAGAATTATGATGCAATCAAAGGTACATCCCACATGTAGATAATAGTATTTTTCTATAATATGAGACTGGTGACTGTTTCTCAGATGAAAATGATTCAAGAATATTCCTCTTTCCAGACCAGTGACAAAATTAGATTTACAGCAAAACAAAAAACACGTGAGGAGCTCTGAGGTGGTGAGCTACTGAGTACCCAAGTTCCCAGCTGATTCCTGTTTTGCCACTTGTTGTGGCAGTCACAGCCTCTGCTAACAACCTGCCCTTTCATTTCAGCAGAAATTCAAACAGGAGAGCTGAAATCACTGCCAGGCAACCACTGGATGCAGCTCCCCGGATGGAGCTCATCAGCCCACTATATATAGAACCAAGCTTTAGGAGCATTGTTTTGTTCCTGTGGTGTGTTCAGCTGTGCTTAGAACTGCTGATGTTAAGGTGAATTTGTCTGTTTGAATAGTTTGCCTGTAAGCATCAAGCAGTAATAATCTTGAAGTGCATTGTTACCATACCCTTATGTGCTTAAGGAAAATTCAGTGGTTGTGTTGCATGCTGTGAACATGGAGGTATATGGAAGAATGGATTTCTTCAGGCTCTCTGCTTTCCCAATATGTTTTTGGTGGCAACTGGTTCACATAAAGGACCAGAAACAAATATGATGTTCTTTGGAAGAAGCCACAAAGAAAAGTTTTATTAGATCTGTTGGTCTCTGAATATATTTCTGTTGTTCTAACAGCTGTTATTACTCTGTTTTACTTAGTAATTGGACAGGTCACCCCTGAAAATTAGAAATGGGAGTTGTTATAGCTACTCTAGGTGAGGCTGTAGCACGTTTCTTCTATCTTTGGTATAGAGAGAAGTCAATAACATATTATTTAACGGAGGCTGAAGAGTGTTTGTGTTCCTAAAACATTTGAGACTAGGAAGATACTAACAATAGTGATTTGATAAAGGACAGAGATCTTGCCCTTTATGTCTATCCAGTGGTGACTTGTGTGTGTTTGTTATTTGCATCATAGCATTGCCTTTGTAGCTCTTAACACCCCCTTAGGCATCCAAAGGCAGTCTGTGTCTCAAACAGCCTTAAAATTCAATGATGGAATGAATTCTTCTGGAGAATATTTTTCTTGTTTTTCTTTTCTTTTCTTACTAGGTTCCTATTTCAAGTGAATGAAGTACTTGATTTATAACACTGTTGTTTATGAAGCTCCCTTTTGTAGTTGAAGATTCATGTAAATGCTACCACTCAGCAAATCAAAAAATTTCTCCAGTTCAAACTGCAATTTGACTATTTCTGCTGTTTTAGAGCCTATTATCAGACCCTTGATGAGGCACAGAACAAATTTGGATGAAAATGATGAAATTTGGATGGATTGGCCCTCCATCAGGGCAGACTACAAAGATCCTCTTCTTTGAGGTATTGGCCCTTTTGATGCATAAAATGCATGCAAATTTGTTTGAAAAGTGCAAGTTGATTAGTAAAAGGAAATTCACAGTAATTGTAGTGAAATGAAGAAAGAAAACAAGGCAAAAGCATTGGAAAGAATATGTTTAATTGCATGTAATTACTTGATGTGGATTTCAATCAGGGAAAGAAAGGGATAGGAACATGCTAAATAGTGTTGGTGTAGCAATTACTCTGTGATGATTTTCTCAAATGACTGAACTTTGTGCATTTCTTTAAAGAAAGGATACAACAACAAAAAAACCCAGGAAAAACACACACACTACTTTTCTATGTCCTAAGAACTTCTTTGCTGTATCAGTCAAAATACTCTGCCATGTCCTTCATCTCATGCTTTTGCGTGTGTAAACAAAATGAACTTTCCTGGTAATGCTGTGTCAACATGTTAGGTAGGATACAAGTTGAATGATTTTAAATATCAGGGTGTAGGTAAAACATTGTGTGTTGTTATGTGATAGCATAAGCACTTCAAGATTGAGCTTCTCAGTTGAAGAATTTTTTGACATATCAGATTTGCTGACAAACAAATTTGAACAAATTGCAGTCTGGTGAAATAAAAATATGGCAGAAGTAGAAACAGAAGTCCAATAGAGGTGAGGCAAGGTTCCTAGCACTAATTAAAAAGTTTTTGTCTCTAAACAAGCAATCAGACTATGCTAAATAACTACTAAATTTATGATCACATCCAATCTGCGACTTTTAATCCATATTCTGCATAGGTGATATAGTTTAGGGAAGGATTACCTTACTCCATTACTACTTTTTATACTGGAGAAATTCATACAAACACTTTCCATTTTGGATTTAGGTCAAATGACCCTTGATGATCTCAAGGGTGTCTTCCAAACTAAAGAATTCTATTGTTTGGAGGGGCATGGAAATACACATTCTGAACTACGGGTTTGGTTTTTTTTTTCTTTCTGATACTATTCAGTAAGCACATTATGTGTTTATAAGATGGTGTGATAGTAAAGACAGATGGTGGAGAGAAATGCACAGTACTACTGCTTGGAGGTGAAGGACTCTAAATGTAGCTAGGTGGACAGAAGCCTACATACAGATATCAGCTAGTGTGCCATCAGGAGACTGCCAGGGACCACTCCAGGAGAGCAGAGCACCTCCTCCCTTGGAAGGCAGTGTCTCCCGGGGTGGGTTGGTGGGAGAGGATGCCCATGAAGAAGATGAGCTGAGCCCCCAAGAGGAGGCACCAGGTGAGGGACAGGGCAGGAGGGAGAGGCCGGTGGTGGGACAGGGCTCACCAGCACTATGCCACAGCTGCTGCCTCCATCCCAGAATGCCACCTCCTCCTGCCTGCAGGTGACAACCAGCAGTCTCAGGGCAGCCAGGGCCAGGCCTCGTCCCTCCTTGGGATCAGACTGACATTGTCCTGCTGCTCCCAGAGCTTGGGCAGCACTGGGAACCGTTCTAGCTTGGACGAGGGGCTGCAGGGACAAGGGCCACAGTTCTGCAGGTCTGTCCTGCTCGTGCTGGCCAGCAGTTAGCACTTGAGATTCCAGAATATGTTTCATTGCCTTAGCTGAACTATTCCAACTTCAGGAAAGGAAAAAATATTACTTAACTCTATGATATTTTTCTTCTTCAATTGCTGTTGTTTTTTTTTTCTAGGGAAGCCTTATCTCCTCTGAGTATGACAGGGAGATCCAGCAGTTAAATCTGGTCTTGTGAAGCACCTGCTGTGCCTGTGAGTTTTGAAAATGAACCCCTTTTTTCTCTTCCAGCCTAGGAGGAGATTCAGATCTGGAAGAAAACTGAGAATAAAAAAACTGCCACAATGTCATGAAGTATCTTCTTCATCTCTAAAAGGATGAAATAGAGCGATACAATGCAAAAAGAGTTGGTTGATGTGCTGGCTTTGCATGGGAACTGTATGGACAATTATGTCAATGTCATACATATGTTCACACGGGGTTTTTGTTCTATGTGGGTTTTTCCTGTAGCATGATGTGTGTAGCTCTCAGAGTGCCAGTGTGACCAGGTCACCTGTTGGGCTGTAGTTAAACAGCTGAGAGTGGGTCACAGCTGAGGGGACAGAGCAGCATCCTGTAGCCCTGAGGGAGAACACGCTCACTGGTGGGATCCTGCTCTGCCAGGCTGTGTTCCTTCCCTCGTGTGGCAGGATAGGCTTCACAGGGGGCTTCCAGTGTAACAATTACATGTAAAACGTATTCAGCAGCCTTCAGCAATAAATAGGAATTTGAAATGGACACTGGTTCAGGTGATTTTTCACCCTCCAGTCCTGTAATTTTCATAAAAATTGGTCTATCTGCACTGTTATGGACAAAGGGTTGGCTTCAGAAACTGAGTCACATTTCTCAAACTCCTCAGTGAAATTGCCTTTGCCCTGAGGTAACAGGCTCAAGCTTCAAGATTTTATTAAAATAATACATATGTAAGAGTTAAATGTAAATTTTGCTGAATTGCTGCATCTTCACAAGCCTGATCAAAGCAGATCAAATCAACTTCCTACCACGGCATTTAAAATTATTACAACAAAAAATACTATATGAAATTTGACAAAATTTTTGAACATGAAAGCTCAGTTTTTTCTTAACTTTGCATAAACATGTGGAAGGAACAGTTGTTTTCCTTTTAATAGGGACTCTTATTGATAATCCACCAAAAAGTGGGGCATCATCCCTGCTGGCTAAATAAATGAATGAGTCATTATCAGGGATTGATGATTAACTTATCTATTTAATGTTATACAGGAATTAAACTACGTTTTTGAATTTTCCAGGTCATATTTTCTTCTTACATATCACTACTGTTAAAAAGCTATTGTTTACATTTGTCTTTTAATATGTAACAGTGTCAAGATTACAAAGATTTAAGAAATCAGCAATTCCCACATTTTAACATCTTCTGATAATACTTCATCTTCACTCTGGAGGCTTCCAACAAGGAAGGGACAAATGTGGGAGTCTGGGACTTTCCTTCTAAGAAATTGAAAATAATGGAAGCAAACTAGATAGGGACAGAGAAAACTGATACCATCCTTCTGAGAACTGAATTGAACTCATAAAAGAACTTAGGACTGTTCCCCAGCATCTTTTAGAAATCTGTCAATGCACCTGTGACTGAGACTGGCTGTGATTGCTGTGCTGGGCAAGAAAACTAGAAATGAATTCTAGATGGCAAATATTGAGGAACCAGTCCAAAACCTTTAAACATGTGAATACAGGATTACTTTCCCTTTTCTATTAGAATGGTCTCTTTGACTACAATACTTACCAGAGTTTTCCCAGGTACACAAATACCTTATTTCAGTGTGAAGGATTAGTCAAGGTCTAGTCGTATTTTGCTTGGAAAAAAATTTCTCCCTGCTGTACCTGCACCAGAACAGGTTTACTGGTGGAATTTTCTTCTGCAGATATGGTAATTGTGGGTGGTTTTTTTTTTTTTTTTTGGTCTTAACCTGGTGTATTTTTTTTTCTGTGATAAACTTTCACAGAATAACTGGTAGTATTTTCCTGATCTTAGTAGGTTCCTAGAAAAATGGAGTAGTAATAAAGAAACCAGACATAGGAAGCTTAGGTTCTCAAAAAAACCCAACAAACAAACAAACAAAAACGAAACAAGAAACCCAAACAAAACTCTGTGCTGCATCTTTGTAGCCTTTTTTATTTCACTGTGATGGAACACCACTCAGCTGAGTAGGGAAATATTCTCTAGTTCAGACTGTAATTGAGTAGAATCTGACTTATTTGGGGCTGAACACAAAAGTGAGCATAAATCAAGGAATTAACAAGGCCAAGAGAACAGACTACTTTCCAGATCCCAGAGAACCAATGCTGGAAAGTTTATTGTAATGGAATTTCCAGCCAGAATTTACAGGCTCAGGAGGTTTAGTTATTTTGGATACATTTCAGATCAGAGTCTGCTTGGCATGCTATCTGCTCCTGTTGCAGCATTTAGCTTTATGACAGTGTTCTATGCAAGAAACAACATGGCCTATATCAGGACACCCAGGCAGCTTTATTTTAGCTGCAGCATTTTCCAGAGGCAGTTCCACAGCTGTTATTCCTTGTATCTGTGGGTCAGTGTCTGTGCTTAAAATGGTTGAAAAGAATGTGCAAACTCAAGGCCTGTTTCCCACAGTCTGGAGGTGTCAGCTCAGCTGCTCGTCACTCTTAATGTGTGTAGTGTTACAAACAGCAGTTCACAGAGCCCAGGGGAAGGAATGCTATTAGTTGGAAGTTCAGCAATTACAGTTTACCACAAGACATGGAGTGGTTTCTTTGTGCCAGTTATCTTGGCAAGGTGCTCACTAGGGGATCCATATCCACTTATTTGGATTCTACTTATGTGCTTCCAAGGATGACGTTTGCTAGCAGGGCCAAAAATACCACAGGGTGACTGCATGTGAGCACAGTTTTGGAAAAGGCAGTATAACCCATTATAATTGCATTTCCTCTTGTCTGTAATCAGCAGAATTCATCTGATAAGGTGTTTCTTTCCCAGTGTTTTGGGTGAGTAGACCCACTCTAAGTCCTGCTTCTTCTGTATCTGTGCTAGGGTTCATCCAGCACTGAGCACTTGGCACAGAGCTATGGGGAGAGGTACTGTGAAACTTCTGATCTCTTTCTTCCTGCTTCCTCCTCATTTCCCTGATCCATGAAAGTGTTTAGCCATGACAGTACTTCTATTCCCTTCATGTCCTAAGAAGTAAGTGTTAGGTGCACAGTGGTAATGCTGAAACTGTTGGTCGTGCCATTATTAGATGACCCCTGGCATTCATCAATTAACTGAGAAGTTGGAGACCGTGAATTTCACATGTGTCCTGAAATCACTTTCAGAAACTGCTGCACAATCTTCCACAAAATCCATTACTCAAAGGCAGAGATGGAAATTTAGGGAGTGGTGACTGACCTTCTATCTGAGATAATTTTGCAAGGCTAGTGCTAGGTAAGAGGTAAGAGTTCAACCCCTAGAGTGGATTGAAAGCAGCTTTACTGTGAGCAGCTACTGAACCTGGAGAAAACATCTAAGTGTTTGTTAAGCTGCTGAAGGGTGGGTCTGACAGCTGCTCCTCGTGTGCATAAAAACATAGAAAGCACACAGTCCTGAGAAATAGATAGCTGAATCTTAATTGGTTCTAAGTGACTTTTGGTGCCAAGAACGCTCATTATGGGATGACGTTGGGGATATAAATAGCAGAAGAGAATTAATTGCATATTGTGAATGAGGAAGGACTATGCTGTTCAAAAATTAGTTCATTTGTTTTGGGGTTTTTCTGATAATTTTTCTACTTTGGGTTAAGTTTGCGGTAGTGAGTACACCTAAATATTTTTTCAGGTCTGAAACTAGTACTGTGGTTATCTGTTGTGAAAGTTCTGAGTCTCTTATCAGGTTAATTTTGACATATATCCTCATCCTTGGTCTTTTATCTCTAGGAGGAGCTGGTGGTTCTACTAAAAAAAACCAAAATCAATCTCATACTATGTTCTTCCTTTTATTAGATTTTTTAACCTGATATATGGAGTTTGTTTTTTGTTTCCTTTGGTCCTTCAGTGGCATAAGGGAGAAAAATATTTAAAAATAAATAGATCTGGGCTAAGCCTTTTTCTGTTGGACTCAATTGCTTTCATACATATTTTTACAATCTTTTCATGAAGAGGAACTGAAGTCATAAAATGTGTCCCTTCTCCTAAGATTCTCATCAGTGAGGAATCATATTAAAGTAATGAGGCAGAAATTAGCTAGAATTCCAGTGTTATAAAAGGGAAATAGCAAAAATGAGAAGGTGTTCTCTAAGCACAAGTATGTCAATGCAGTGTTCATGTAAGAGCAATAAAATATGATCTAGTGATGATGAATCTGCAGAAGGAAATGTTTTTTGGATGTATTTCCCATTTCCTTACTGTGGTAGAGGAAATGGCAAGAAATTAATCGCTGTCATCACAAAATGATTCTTTCTGTTTATGATTGCTCTGCTCAGCATTACTAAAAATTAAAATTGTTTCACTTTCACTAGTTTCTGAACTAGTCACAGCTCACTCATCTCCAAAATAGCACTATTATATATCCTGAATCTTGGGAATGTGTGTGGGAAGGTGAGGGGGAGGGTAAAGCAGTTCAGTGAGAATATCTGCTTCATGGCTGCTTTATCTCCCCATTTTACCATGGAATAATAGAGAAGAGTGTTCCTTGCTCTTTCCTTTTCCTTGCAAATGACTCAGATAATCACAGAGATATCAACATAGCATCAAAGCCAGAGTCTTCCTAACAACTGGCTCTGTGGATATTTAAAATGCAAGAGCTAGCTCTGTCTTTTTACAGAGGAAGCAGAGAGGGGATGTTTACCCAGCCATTCTTGCTCTTTTTCCTATTCTATTGCTGAAAAAAGAGCTTGATGAATAGCTCAAAAATCAGCTACTAAAATTTCTGTTTTGCAAACGGAATGGTCATATTTCTACCTCGCTTGTGTTATCTACAACAGATGTTTGCCTTGCTGCATGTTGCAGGCACAAATGCTCATCAAAATAGGTTTCAAGCCTTCATCATTAATATTTATTAATACTACATTTTATTATGTGAATGTTTTCTGGAAGTATGAATCTTCCATTAATGAAAGAAAAGCATAACTGAGGTTTATCTGCCCAATTGCAGTTGACCAACAAAGAAGGAAAGGTGTATGTTTAAGCACCAGAACAAAATGGGAAATACCAAAGTTGAAGAGAACTCCAAATTTTGTCCTTGTGAGAACGTCAAAATTACACTTTCCTGCATCTGTCACCATACATAAACTGTATGTTCTCTGTGATTATAGCTCTGGTTCTCAGATGTGCTCCTATCTCTTTGACAAGATGTGACTGTGGCTCTTGCTGTGCTGTTTGGTTTTCCTTGGTATTAGGTGCAGATACTTGGGGAGGGAGAGATGCTCACTGAAGTCTTAACAGATATCTTGATCAGGATGGTTAAAAGATGGTGCCTGCATCTTCAGGGAACCTCAAGAATGAACCTGTATTATCAATTTTCACAACTACAAGGCAATTTCTTTTTTATTCTTGCATGTTATGAATCAGGCAAGAGTCTCATTGTGAGCTCATTAAATTAGAGCTATATATACTAAATAAAGAAGCTCAGTAATTTGCATATACATGGAGATAGAGCAATTAATAATTCTTGGGTTTTTAATTGACTGAAGAGCTATTGTAATGAAAAATTAATAAGAGGGGTGAAAGGAGTTAAACTACCTATTTCTGTTCCTTCTTTTCCTGTGAAATATGTGTAGAGTGTCTGAGTTAACGTAAAGTTACAAATCCGTGTGCCCACCTAGTAAGTTTAACAAAAACTCTGCACTCCATTTCCCAAAAGCTTCTAATTTAGACCAATCAAGGCCTTTTGTTTCCCAAAATGCTATACTTGTTTCTCAGTAGGAGTTATAGCAGCAAATTAGAACTCTCTAAGTTTTCAGTTATTTAAGTTAAAATGTTGCCCAAAAATCGGTGCTTTTTCCATTATAATGTAGGAAGTATTATTTTTATTCTCATCAAAAGGAAAATGAGTGCAGAATGACTGAGGTGGGCCCTGATGAGAGGCCTGGGTGGGGTGCAGAGCCGTGCTGGGGCTGGATGCTCTCCAGTCCCAGGGTGGCACAGAGGGAGCCCTGGCAGCAGGACCACGGGTGCCCATGCTGTGCTTCATCAGGGCCACGGAAGCAGCTGATGACCCTCTCATGCTTGGTGGCAGTGCAGTTTGTTTTGCACCACAACACTGTGAAGTATCTGAGTGTTTGAAAGGGTTTAACACAGGTTTGCAGGGTGTGTAAGCTCAAACCTCTGTAGGGAGGCTGTGCCACAGGAGCATATTAACCTGTAGCCTAATGGTTATTTTTACATGTGATTACCGTGTCTTGAGGGGCATCAGGGACAGCATCTCCAGGTGGGCAATGGAGAGGATTGTCCAGCTCTGGTGTGGGCTGGTGTGACCTCGCCTGGAGTCCTGTGTGCAGTTTTGGGCACCACAAAAAAAGACATTAAGATGTTAGAGTGTCCAAAGGAGGGCAATGAGGATAGTGAAGGGTCTAGAGGGGAAGCCGTGTGAGGAGCAGTGAGGGCCCTTGGTTTATTCAGCCTGGAGAAGAGGAGACTGAGGGGAGACCTCATTGCAGTTACAGCTTCCTCATGAGGGGAAGAGGAGGGGCAGGGACTGATCTCTTCACTCTCTTCCTTCAGTCTTCTACTTTGACCAGTGACAGGACCCAAGGGAACAGCCTGAAGCTGACTTGGGGGAGGTTTATGTTGGATATCAGGAAAAGGTTTTTCACCCAGAGGGTGGCTGGGCACTGGAACAGCTCCCCAGGGCAGTGGTCACAGCACCAAGCCTGGCAGAGCTGAAGAAGCTTTTGGACAGAGCTCTCAGGCACACGGTGTGACTCTTGGNCTCTCAGACACACGGTGTGACTCTTGGTGTGTCCTGTGCAGGGCCAGGAGTTGGACTCTCTGATCCTGATGGGTCCTTTCCAGCTCAGCATATTCTATGGTATTCATATCAAATGTTATGCAAGGCAGCATAAGGGACAAGGGGAAATGGCTTTACACTGAAGGAGAGTAGTTTTATATTGGATATTAGGAAGAAATTCTTCATTATGACAGTGGTGAGGCACTGGAACAGTGTGCCCAGGGAAGCTGTGGCTGCCCCATCCCTGGAAGTATCCAAGGCCAGGTTGGATGGGGCTCTGAGCAACCTGGGATAGTGAAAGGTGTCCCTGGCCATGGCAGAGTGTTTGAAACTAGGATCTGTCTGGTCACTTCCAATCCAAACCTTTCTATAATCCTATGGTTCTATAAATTATTAAATAGAAACCATTATTGGATAGAGACAGGAAATAAAGCCTTTTGGACTAAGAATATTGGCTAAATATAAAAAAAAAATTGGCAACCTGTTAGAGTAACTACTGTTAGCAAAAAATATATGGAAGGTGTATTTTTATGCCCACTTGTAATGCCACGCTAAGCAGGGATACTGCTTAAACAGAATGAATTTTACAGGTAAAATGATGGATGTGTTTGGAACAGAGCTGCGTTTCTGACTCTTCAAATACTCTGTGTTTCATTTTGTACTTCCAAACTGTTTTGTTAAAATGTGGTATTACAGCATGAGTACTAGTGTCACCTCCATATTATTTTGGCTCATCTTGAACTTATTTTGCTTCTTTTGCTCACATTGGATTCTGGTTTATTGTGTATACACTCACCTGTGCCTGTACCTTCACAGAGAATACATTACATGTAGATGAGTATTTATATACACATAGGTATAAAACATACTTATGTGCTTCAGAAAATATTTTAATTGCTTTAATCTGCATCAGTCTACATGAAAATGAATTTCTACAGGCAGTATGTGAATCTATAGCAGATGTGTTTGTTCCTACACATATGTGATGTACTTAGGGCTCTCTAAAAAATCAGTGGTACTGGGGTGCAAATGTCCCAGTACTCAGAGGAGTGCATTCTCAGTTGCACTATTTGCACTGCCATGTTTAATATCTTTTTTGATAATTTAAAGCAGAAAAAAACTGAGTCTTGTGTGTTTCCATGTGACGTAGCCATGCCCTACCTCAGGGAGTGAGTCTGTGAAGTGAAACACGGGGTGAGAACATCCTTTCTGCCCTGAAGGGCAAGGAGGAAGAAGGCTTGAACATCTGCTCTGGCTGGCCCCCTGGCAGGGTTTAGCAGCTGGACCAGGGCACATGAAACTGGGATAGTAGCCCCCCCCTGGGGCAGCCTCGCTGAGCATCCCTGTGGAGGGAGCAGGTGTGAGTGAGCCTCGGAGCTGGCTGGGATCCTGACCACTCTGATGGGAACATGTCAAGGGAAATGCTGCTGAACAGTCTTGGCTGTGCACTTATCACTTCCCCACTGCTAAAAACTTATGTTTCAGGTAAACATTCCTTAATCTGGCCTTGTACAAAATCTAGTTGTGATCGTTTAGGGAAATAGAACACCTCCTTGAGATAACCAATTCTTGCAGCTTCATGGTGAACCATGTTTTCAGACCTCATGATCCTAATGTTAACGTGGTTTGTTTCTGTGTAAGGATGTCTGACTTCCAGATTCATGACACAGTAAAATATATATGTTCTAGCAGTCATTAGTGGACAGAAAATTCCCTTGGCAAGCAGCAAAATACTGCAGAGGGCACTTAAAAATAAATTCAGGCCTGAAGTAGCTTGTAGTAGTAGTGGTATTTGTACCTTTAAAAATACCAGTGGTAGTTGAAGGATGTAAGCACGCAGTCTGTAGGTACAAATAGTACAGCTTTGTAAGATTTTATTTCATGTGAATAAGCATAATTGCAAAATACATTTGTCTACGCATATATAGATTAATTTTAAGACTAAAATAATTTCTGAAAGTAAAAACCACAGTGACACTTCTATTATATTGACTGACATTTCATTATTTGAATGCCTAATGTGCATTTCGCTTTTGGATAATTAGTTGTCAGTTTGCAAAAGCAATTACATTTTAAAGGTTACCGGTGTTTTTCTGAATGATAACTTAGACTTTTTATCTGGTGGCTGAATTGGTGTACAGATTTAAGTACAGACTTGCATAAAATGCAATTTTTCCAGAGGGAAATGTATGGGCACACAATGGTAACACATGGGCAGGATTCATGTGTCTCAGAAAAAGATAAATAAGGATTTATAGTCAAGTTAGCACATCCTGCCTTCCCAAGTTCTTCATCTGATTAACCCCATACTACCTGAACACATTGTTTCTTACATACCTGCAGAATTTCCCTCTGTACTGTATGGATCGAATTGTTTAGCTTAGGTTCTTGGACAGTGCTTTTTCTCTCATGAGACTTGAATGTTTCCCCCAGTCCCTCCACCCCCACCAATTCTTTAATTATTCTTTTTTGTTGTGCTCCATTCTTAGGGAAGGTTATTCTTTACCCTTCAGTACAGGTTTATACATCCAGCTGAAAGATGTCAGCATAAATGAGGGAACTAGAAGCCAACAATAGCTAACAATAAACATTTTTGCTTTGCAGGACACCATGTAAGTATATCTGCCATGGGGTATGTGAGCCAAATCAACACATAGCAGAGCAGTGGCCCTGTTATAAGTGTAGGAAACTTCTTGAGAATTTATTATCCATAATAATCTTGGAAAGGCACAAAGGTGAAGCAGCCCCACAAGCTTTGTGCAGAAGTGCTTTCCTGTTACATGTACAAGTAACCACACCTTGATTTCTCCCTGAGGAGGCTTTGATGTGTTGCCAGAGGAGTGCTGAGGTCTCAGACATGCCCAGCCACCACGCATGGTGAAAGATGCCAAGACAGAGTGGCAGGACATACAAATGCAGCTTTCAGTCCAGCACCTGACACAGTTGTGTACAGGAACTCTCTTCCACACCAGGCATTTTCTTCCTGAGATTTCAGAAGTGATTCTGTTCCACAGTGGGATAAACCCAAGGCTTTTCAAAGCTTTCTGTGAGAAACAAGATGGAAAGAATGTCCAGTGGTAATGACATTCACCTGTGATGCCAGGTCTCAAAAGTCACATTCAAATTGGACTTGAATTTGGCTTTTTTTGATACATTGATGATTTTATTTGTTCTGGAGATTTTCCATTTGCTGCAAATTGATATTCCTTAAGAGACCCCATGTGAGAATGATGACAGCATTTACAGAAGTCTGATGCAAACATTCAAATCTTGCAATCTTCCAGGTTTAGAGGATTCTGAGACTGTCCTAATAATTGTATGGATTTTATAGTATTTCAAAAAGGCACTGGTTTAATAGGAAGGGTTAAATAGGAACCTATCATACTCTTTTTGCTTATCATCGAGGTGGAGTTGGAACCAGTTGCTTTTAAACACCCTGTGGTGCCTCAGACCAGAAGAGGGAAGTTTGCCAATTAAGCTTGTTTTGGTTTTGATGAATAAACTACCTGGCAGGGCTGAGGCAGAGCTGATGATGGCTGTCATATTACTGGGCAAAGAGCAGTGGCATTCATAATGTCTGGATTTTTTAGGACTTTGTGTTTCTTTCTCCCTGGAAAGGTGACAGCATTAGCACTATGTACACAGTTGGCTTAGTGTTGAAGGTGAAGAGCTGTTGTGTTGCTCCTAGATTTTGCTTGGAAATATGTTCCCTAAGGACCTGGTTATGCAGTTGAATCTTTCCAGGTACATCTCTGAGCTCCCTGCAGAAGTGTCTGCCTGAAATCTTAAAAGTAACTTCATGCTTAGATTTTGTTGCTGGTTTTAGGGTCCTCTTCTCCCGTGTCCTTATGCCATCTATATGGAAAGATTGTAGGAAAACAGGCAAACATCTAAACTGTTCTTAATTACTATTTATACTGCCTCCACAAATGATTATCTTAGCTATAATCCCACTTTATTAATGACTTATGTAATTGGGTTAAACAGACTCACACACAACATTTGTTGGTCAATTACCTCTTAAATTATGTACATTTCTGTAATTAGAAAATGTAATTCTGCTTATACACATAAAGCTTTTTTTTCTAAATTTGCACTTAATATACCTGGAATGATGACTTTTATTTGTACATAGAAGCTAAATTGAAAAGAGTTTTCCTATTAAAAGTGTATGATTCTGTAATCAGCAAGACAACTTTATTTCTGTATGTGTGAGGTGTTCTCTGAATTATGGACTGAAGGGTCAATGGACATACAATTTCTAGACAAAGAAATCTTGAAAGCCAAATGTGTTCCCTCAGCCACCAAGGACATTTGTATGTTTATTAAAAGAGCAAAGAATGGATGTTATAATGTTAATATTATCCTAAGGCTCAATTACTTGTGATTTTACTACAGTACCAGTAAGAATGTTGAATTGTCAGGAAAAGGAATTCTTGTATGACATCTTAAAATACCCATAACATGGAATCTCATTTTACAAAAATAATTGAACTTTGCCATGAAAACATTAACTAAAGATGTAAATATTTTTGCATTTGTTTTCCCAACAAGACAAGGTGAAAATTAGTCTGACAACAATGGGCATGATGTGTGTGATTGCTGTCACAACCATGATCTTATCTTTGGAGATGTCCTTGAAAAATTCACAAAGTGAAGTTTTGGCTTCTCAGGCTGTGCAAAAGCTGAAGTTTCTCCTTTAATACCGATGTATTCATGCTGATTTTTATCTGATAGGTTAGTATTGTAGTCTTATTGAGAACAGCACTGAAACAAATGAAAAACTAATCTCTTCTGTGAACAGAATTTAAACATGTGCTCAACCACATTCACATTTGAATATTTTGTCCCAGATTCACATTTAGATACAAATCATGGCCAATCGTATTTTTACTTCCTAAACATCAATTTTTTTCCCATAATTTCCTTTTATAATTATATTTGAGTTGGAAACTTCAATATCTAAACCAGTTGCTAAAAGCTCAATCTTATCAAATATTTTAAGGGTATTTTAAGGTGTCATGCAAGAAGTCCTTTTCCTGAAAATTCAACATTCTTACTGGAATTGTAGTAAATTATTGTGCAGTTTCATTATCCCACTATCCTTCCTCTCTGGTATATGAAATTTTAGGGAGAGAAAGGAGAAAATGCAGTGAATGAGTCTTAGCAGTCAATCTCTCCTTAAGCACAAATTAAAATTTGTTTCATTGTAGTGCTGTAGGCAAGTCTTGTGTCTTGAAATCTTAATTTCTCAATAGACAGCCTGTTGCTGTTGGGGCAGCCACAACATACACAACAGTGTCTCGGTTAAGGGCAAAAAGCCATTTATTAAACAAAGACAGTCTCTTTTATAACATTTGGTATGTTATCATTCGTGTTACATATCCATTGGCTACTGAATTATTACAATAGACTCATTAGCTATAGTAACTACGATATGCTACTATTGGTTACCTATAGCATCAGTGTTCAAGCATTCCAAAAATAACAGGTGCAGATATGTGGCTGTTTTTCTCCTTCATTGTTTAGATTTCTTGCTTTTATTATTACTACATTTTCAAGGCTAGAAGCCAGTTGTTTTTCTATTCACAGACTTTCCTCACGATTAGAAGTTAACCCTGTCCAACTTAGGATCTGTGAAGCCTTCAGGGTAGCTGTCAGCCACAACAACAGCCCTGCTAAAGGGGATGTGAAATGGGATTTAAGGGTCCAACATGAGCTGATTGTGATGTCAAGACTGGAGGCAGCCTATTCACAGACTTTCCTCACGATTAGAAGTTAACCCTGTCCAACTTAGGATCTGTGAAGCCTTCAGGGTAGCTGTCAGCCACAACAACAGCCCTGCTAGAGGGGATGTGATATGGGATTTAAGGGTCCAACATGAGCTGATGGTGATGTCAAGACTGGTGGCAGCCTGGGCTGTGGTGATCACCCACTGGTGGAGTTTGCAATCCTGAGTGATATGGACCAGGCAAAGAGTAAAGTCAGGACCTTGAATTTTCAGAAAGCAAACTTCCAGCTGTTTAAGGAATTAGTCAGTAGGACTCCCTGATGACCTGTCTTCAGGGTAATAATACAGGCTGGGTGGTGGAAGGATTCAGAGAGGCCCTCCTGAGAAACACTTGGGGTACTGGTGGGTGACAGGCTGGACATGACATGGCAGCATGTGTTTGCAGCAGAGATTGCCAAGAGCTGTATTTTGAGCTTTATCAAAAGAAATGTGACCAGCAGGACCAGGGAGGTGATTCTCCCTCTCTCTTGCCCTCTGGTAGGACCCCAAATGCAGTGCTGTGTCCAGCTTTGTAGCCCCCAACATAAGAAGGATAAGGAGCTGTTGGAGCAAGTCCAGAGCAGACCGGGTTCTCTGATGGCTGCAGCACCTGTGTGATGAAGACAGGCTGAGAGAGCTGAGCTTGTTCAGCCTGGAGAAGAGAAGGGTCTGGGAGACCTTAGAGCCCCTGCCTGAAGGGATCTTACATCAAAGATGGGTCCAAATTATTCAGCAGGGCTTGTTGAGATAGGACAAGGGTAATGGCTTTAAACTAAGAGGGCAGAGTTAGACTAGAGACAAGGAAGAGATTTGTTCCAATGAGATTTGTGAAGCACTAGCACAGGTTGCCTGGAGAGGTGGTAATACCCCAACCCCAGAAATATTCAAGGCCAAGTTGGACAGGGCTCTGAGCAGCATATCTAGCTGCAGATGTCTCTGCTCACTGCAGAGGGGTTGCTCTAGATGATCTTTAAAGGTCCCTTCCAACCCAAAATATTCTGTGATTCTGTGAAATCACAATATCCTGACAGGTATTTCACTGAAACGAATATCTAAGTCCCTTAAATTTAATTGCTTATCACTGGAGAAACATGCTTAACTTACAAGGAGTTGCCAGCATGTTTAATGTGGATCTGAAAAGCTTTTACATAAGTGTGAAGTGTTGGATTGACTTTATTTTTCTCCCTCATTTGGATTTCCCACTAACTTCCTCGCTGTGGGAAGTTTTTGCCCTCAAAGTAGGTGATCTGGTCATTCCACCAAGGCTACCTATTTCCCTTTAGGGATGGAAGATTGTGATGTTAAATCTGCCCTTCAGTTTATTCCTACCATCCTGACAGGGTGTCCCATACCCCTTTCTGCTGGAAGGCTATGACATATATTGACACCAAAAATTATGAAACTTATTCTGATCTCTTGTTGAATTTTATATTTATTTTTAGTTCTGTACCTTTTTATATCTGTATTGATATATATATATTTAAGCAAGTAAAGATATTGCTTCTCAGCCTCAATTTTCATTTACTAATCAGATCAGTCTTTTTCAGCTTCTGCTCCAAAGTAGGCTTTCAATTACCATCAAAATCTAAAAAGGCCCTTGTACTTGTTTCTGTTCGGTTATCTATTTGTAAAACGGTACTCTAAGTGTATCTAATCTCATCATTGCTTGAGCTGTACTAATGTTTCCAATTCTATTAAGTATCTTTTCTTTTCTGTAGGAATACCAGTGATATAAAAGTAAAAGGTAGGACATGCTTTCCTAAATGGACATTACATTATGTTCAGTCTTTAAAACCACTTTTGCATTTCTTGGTAATTTTTTTCATTTAACAGTCATTCTCCTCTTTAGTTATTTGATTGATGAGTTCTGAGCTTATAAAAATCCTGGAGTGTTTGCTCAGAGGTTGATCTTCCACATTGCATGTTTGAACTTAATTTCTATTTAAGGGTTTTGCAGCATGAGATATTTATTCTCTTGAAGATTGGAAATACCTATTAACTGCTTATTGCCTGCATATTATTTCAGGACATTAGTACTTTTTGTTTCAAGCATCAGGAATGAAAATTGACATTATGAAGGTCTTCAGCTGCAGCCAGATATTCCCCTTTCAGCTGTACCCACTGTATTTCCTCATGTTTATTTTTAGTTCTAATCCATATCATGTCCAGCCTTGTGTGACACCATGAAATAGTGATCTGGACAACTGTAGTGTCATTAGTCTGACCTCAGCGTAATGCAAGGATTTAAAAGAGATCTTGAAGGGAGAGATAATGAAGGCAGTTATAGGCTTGTTATAATTGCTGTGGGTGAAGGATATGCACCAGACAAGTTGTAATTAAAGAAACAGAGATAAAGAAAAAAGGGTAGAAAATGAACCAAGGATTTGCCAAAGATAGATTGTGTCTGAATAATCAAACAGCTTTAAGTGTGCTAACTGATTTTCTAAGAAATGCAGTAGATTAAATCTATCTGGGCTTCAAAAGTTTTATGAATCCTCTGTCTAGAAAATCAATTGTCATTTTTGGAGTCTGTTGCCACGAAATCCCCAAAGCAATAACGTTAGAGCTACTTTCTGCTCCTGCCCTGGCTTCAGAGTGGTGGAAGAACAAAATTATTCCAATTTTTGGCCTCCTTCTTCCAGAGAGGAAGGTTATGTCGCCTGTCACTGCCACTTTGGGTGTATAAAGTGCCCAGAATCTGTTATTTCTGCTTATGAGTGCACTTTCTCCATACTGGGGAGCCTACTGTGACCATTTCTGGGTAATAAATGTATCAGATAACTAGAAGAATTAATTAAGAAAGTTGTTTCTTGTTGCAAGGCATATTCACAACAGGATCTTCTTTGTACCAGAAGACAACCCAGCTTTGCTGCACACCCGTCCCCTCTTGTCCCAATCTTTTCTCATTTGTGTTAGTCCTCTTTGCTTCCTGCAGCAGAAGAAGGAGTTGTGTAGCCAATGTCCCAAGTCCACCTTCGCTGATGAGGATCATTTTAGAAGTTCAATCACTTAATCACAATCAAAAGTGACTGAGAAAGGACTGCAGGAAACGATGTAGTCTTTACTCAGCTGCTCCTGGCACTGTTGTTCTCTAGTATGGTTTTTCAAAGCTTCTGGTATTGGAATCCATCTCTCTTCTCTGTGAAATATTTAAATTTTTATCTATGTTTATGGCTAGGAAAATCTTATTTTGACATGTCATTTAGTTGTCCTCATTAATTCTTGTCCATTGATTTTTGGTCCTGTCCAGATGAATATGTATAGCAGTTTATTCCAGGTGAATATGTATAGCAGTTTATTCCCTTCCTCTTTGTGGCAACCTGTTAATAGTTGCAGCTGTCTCTTCAATTGTCTATAGTCTGGACTAGACTGAGAGGTTTTCCTGTTTTTCACTGTGTACATTTAATCTTTTCTAGAATTTTGATTTATTTTTTAGTGCTCTTCCATGAATTTTCTTAGAGTCACAAATTTTTTAAGGTGAGATGTCCCAGTTTTGACCCAGGGCCTGAGGCCTTAATCAGATTGTGTAGAGTAGAAGGGCTACTTTGACTTTATTTATGTCTAATACTACTTTTGTGCATGTCAGAAGAATTATGCTTTTTTTCAAGCACAATACTACTGAAAATAAGTAAATAAAATACAGCTTGCTTACTATGGGACTTTTCCCCAAGCTTTCACAGAAAATTACAAATACCACACAAGCAAAAATGAGTTATATGAAATTGCATATCTCAAATCCTTCAGATTTACCAAGGACCCCAAACCCTGTTGATAAATGGTATTTACAGAGTCCCAGCAATTTACTACTGATATATTATCCCTAACATAAACTTAAAGAGACATACTGTAGTGTCAGACCTCACTAACTAACCTGGACTAAAGTAAGGTTAGTTGGTTCAACAATTCCCTACCTGCCACTTCCTTGATCAACATTGCTATCAATAATTCTGTCTACTGGCATTGAAATGCAAAAAGGTTTTCCACAAGAAATCATAGCAATATAGCATAACTTCCCAGTAGCAAATAAAATTAAATAATTTTATTAAAGTAAAATAAACCAATACAGAAGATGTGATGGGAACTGAAATATGGTGCTTTACAGGTCATAACTAAATATTTGCACTGTGGTCCCTTCCTGTTCAGCAGCACATGTTCCTGTTGTGATGGCTGAAGATGTAGTAAGTCAAAATTGTGTTCATGGATTGTTTATAAGCAGAAACAAAGGAGGAAAATGAACAAATTTAAGAAAAGTCAGGGGATTTTTTGGGGAAATTGCACCAGAGGCTTTGAAAATCTTGTCCTTTTTTCCAGAAGTCAAAACCAATAATTTATCTAGGGGAAATTGTAAATTTTTTTTGTATTGTCAGGTACTGTACTCATCTAAGAAGACAGTTTCTCCAAATCCAAGTTATTATATAACAAACTCTGTGTTTTACTAGCTACAAAATTCTTGAGGCTTAGAATTTCTTCCCTCCTGTTTTATCCTTTCACAAATTCTCAACGACCTGTCAGGTGCATAGCAGCTTGTATGGCTCTCTGGTTCTTTTGTAGGCAATCCCCATCTTTGCTCCGAGAAGCAATGTTATCTTTCCAACAGAAACCAGTAAAAGTTGTTAAGTCAAGGAGTGTAAAGTGCAGTGTGACAGATGAGTTTCTTCTCATGAATTTTTACCTGGGTTTTGGAGGGAATAAAGTTTGAGCAAAAAGAAAGCAGGCTGGAGTATCTGGGTCTGCAGCATGCAGACATCTCCCTCTAGAACTCATTTCTTAAGCTCTTGGGGCTTGTTAGTTTTATTGTCCTCGCAGGCACAATGTTGTTAATGTGGAGGAACTTAGCAGAGCTGCTGAGGAATGGTGTCTAGATGGCACACCAAAATGTCTGAGCCACCCTGGTGACCTTTCCAAAAAGTTCCCCATCTGCAGATTTCCCATTTCAGCAGCCAGAACCCTTGACACAGAAGACTTTGCAGGATCATTTAACTCTGGTGCCTCTCCCCCACTGTAACTCCCTGGAACCTTAAGTGGCACTAGGAACAGAAGTTCTTTACAGAGGAGAAAACAACAATTTTTAGCCTCATCCTCTGAGATTAACTGCAATACACAGAGAACATCTGAATTCCACGAGCTCAGTATGCTACATATGATCAGGGAATGATGTCAGCTGCTTCTTGGGCTGTTGAAGTAATGAGGCTACAGTTTTTAAATAACCTAGTACACCAAACCACACTTAAATAATTGACAACAGACCTTTTAAACAGAGTTTCAACGTGAACCAGGCTTGGAGATATATATATATTTATAATTTCATATGAAGCTTCCCTAGCATTTATTAATGATTAAAGTATCTCTGTCTCTTAGAAGCAGGCATTAGGCTATTTCTAAATGTCTGCATTTAACTGAGAGTTTCTTTTTACTTCTTATTGATATTCTCTGTAGAATGCTGTATTTTTCTTACTCTAAGAGCATTGATTTAAAAGGTCACCCTTGCAAGGTGTACACCTGTTTTCTTCAGGAACACTGTGTGAGAAATAGTTGCTTTCTTGGTAAAAACATCCATCCCAGGGGTGCACAGAGGTTGTTCCAACGCTGCCCATGCAGGCCCTGCATTGCACAGCCAGGCTAAAACCTTGGGCAGGACTTGTATCAGGCAGCTGTGGCATCACTGAGTTCCATTTTGCAACTAGGTTTTTAATCATCTGCAAACAAGGCAAAATACAATCTGTCTGAGAGTGAACACACTAAGTAAAGTCTATTCTGTAATGAGGTTGTACCAAAAAATGACAGGTGCAGTTTTACAAGGTGCTGAGCCCACTCCTGCCATAGTCTGTGGCTTTCTCTTCCCGCTGTAACCTGAATTGAATATATTGATGTATTTATTAGCATTATACTGAAGAGGTGGGCTCTACTGAAATGCAGTTTCAATCTCAACTCACTTTTGATGGATGGGTTTTGTTTGTGAATAATTGTATTTTTGATCCCAAGTCCTTAATAAACACTGCATCTTCATTCATGGCCTCTTAATCTTTCATGAGATTGCATCTTAATGTGATTCTTCAGCCTCATCCCTTATTATGTTTTATTATATCTGCTGGATTGCATGTTTAATGGGAATAATTCAAAGGTGGTGAGCAATAATAATCCTTTGCTATCCAGTCCACAAGTTTGGACAGTAGATTGAAATACATAAGATCTTATTATTCTCTTTAGTTCAATTCTTATAGCTGAGCTAAGGTAAATCCTTAAAGTGAAAATAAAATGCAGAAAATTACTACCAGACAGATAGAACACTATAACCTCAGAAATTAGAATTTGTTTCTGAGTTCACTGTCTAGCAGTTACAAGAATTTCTCATATGGAAAAAGCATTTATTCTGTGTTACTTTAATAACTTGCAAGACCCTCTGCAGGGAGTTCATATACTCACTTCATATTAGAATTCTCAAAACTTGCTGTATAGTAATATGCTCATATTCTTCCCCCAAACTATATTAGGTAAATAAAACTTAAGACTTATTTCTTATATATTTCTTCAGCAAAACGTAGTGCTGGCAGTCTTGCTTGTTTGTCTGTATGAATACAATCTGCCCTCCCTGGGTAATGCTGATGAATAAATCACTAAATGTGTAATAGCATCTATTTACTCTGAATGACAACGTTTTAGTCCAGACAGAAAATGACTATTCATGGTTTTTATTCGGTTTTTTCCTTCTCCTACTGTCTGACAATAAATTAATCGTATTGTGTGTAGCCTTTATAGAAATATGTAAAATGACACCCACAATAAAGTAGTGGTGTTTTCCAGTCTTTATCTGAAGGTATTTAACTTCTAGTTTACAAGGAAATTGCTTTTCTCACTTTTGTTGCATGGTGCCAGAATTGTAACAGTTTTGTCAAAACAAGGCCTTTAATTACCACACCTTTGTGATGATAGGTTATTAACGTCCAGAAAATTCTTGAGAGATTACATGAGAAATTCAATAGAATAAAAAGTTTGATCATCACTAAAAAGTGAATGAAACGGATTCCAAATCTGATGGACCTGTCATAGGCAAAAAGTTATTAACTTGATTTTTATAGCTTTTGCTAGTCCTTACTGTACCAGTGACGAATGTATCTGGCATACCAAGTACTATTCTGCAGGAATACAAAGAGGAAAAGAAGGTCTGTTTGATACTGCTTTCAAGTCTATGGAATTTATACCAGTTGAAGTGAATTCAGTGAGCCCTGAGCAGCTCCATGTCTTGTAACTCTCTGCAAGTTTCTATTGTGCATGGCTGGTTTAATTCCTTACAATGAAGCACCATCATTCTTAATTTTAAAATAAGAATACTGAACAGTACATGATGCCAAATATTAAATTAAAAACAATGCTAATGAATTTTCCTCTCTTTTTCTCTGGGTGTGAATTGGCCAGAAAGAGATATGGCAGTGTAAGGTTTATGGCTGCACTCAATGATCTTCAAGGTCTTTTCCAACCTAGATGAGTATCTATGATTCTGTGGTTTCATTATATGAAATTAATGTTCACAACGTTTTAATGATTCTTGACCTGTATGAAAATGGTCTTTTATGAATATTTGTAGCTCATTTTTTGTTTGTATTATAGGATTAAATTCTGATCACAGACTTTTATAAGTATTAGATTTTATGAACAACTAAGTTAAAAATTTTAAATTTCCTATGATTATAAACATCAGTTCTGTAATGCACTAAAATACCCTCCAAATTGCTGATTAGTTATAAGCAACTAGAAATACTATTCTTGCTTATTTGGAAGGACCATTCTGGTTTAATAGTACCTGTAAGAAAGTTTAAGATAATTTTCTCCCTGTCTCTCACTTGTCATTTAGTTTTCATTTATAGTAAAAAGACCAAAAAGGGAGAAGAGTTGCCATTTATAGTACATAAATTGTGTTAAAATTCTGTTTGGTATTGAGGAAACTAATTTATCCTTACAATGTATCTATGTTTTTCTTTGCCATTGGTTCTAGTAAAACTTTTCATCCAGGAGTTTTAGAGGAAGTTCTTTAAGGGAAATGGCAGGAAAGCAATGACAGAACAAAATGCCATTATATTCAGAGTGTGGTGCTGTACAAATGTAAAGCTACACAAAACAAGGACGTGTAACTCCACTAAGTCAAGATGCCAAGAGAACCCCACCTGAAAACCTGGAAAAAACCCAAACTTTCATTAAGCATCACATTTGTTTTCTGTGTTACCTGCCTCATGTTATTTCATATCTTCTGGGAGCATACAGGGAGCATAAGTGAACTGGCATTATCCAAAATCTCATGCTGTTTGTGATCTGGGAGAAGAACTGGATGAACTCGTGCTTATACTGACAGAAACTTGTTCATAATGATGGTTGACCATAAGCAGGTGGGGTTTGTTCATGCTTTGTCTTCTCAGCTTCAAAGCACCAATTCTTCCTTTGCATTCAGGCTGTTTTTCAAACAGAAGTCAGAATTACCAAAAATGATGAAAGGTTGTGAGGCAAGTTGCTACGCCAGTGATATATATACAGAGGAAATTTTGAGGGACCTGAGGATAGAACTGATTATTAGAAGAGAGAAGGGTCTAATGGGTTGCATAAAGGCACCTACCAGATACTTTGATAGACTGACCAGGATTCCTGCTACATGAAAAATTTACAAGCATTGTCTTCCAGGACTACAGAAAAATTGGGAAAACTTTAATGAAATGCTGAAATAAGCAGAGGGTGATTGATATCCAATGACCACCACTAAACCTTCTCCTTGCAAAAGCAGCTCAAGTTTCCCTTGAAAGGACAGAAGAGAGTGGCTAAAAACTGAAGTCTGGATTATTTACTGCCAATGGCATCCTTAATTTATCTTCACTGTGAGTTTTATTCATGCCCCAAGGTTCTAGGAGATTGGTAGACCTCCTAGAAAAGAGACTGCTGGTACCTGATGACTGAAGCAGTTAGAATGATGTTGAACTGATGAGTCCAGTAAAGCATAAACTTTGACAAGATGGGTATAAATAAAAGCAAGTGCATTCACGCAGCTCATTCACAAATTGCAGGTTATTTGCAGATAGTCATGTTTGTAAGACGGATGACTCCAGAATTACTGATAAAGGTAAAGCAATATTCTGAAACCAGCCATGTTGATTTTCTTTATTCCTCCTCACACTTGTAAGATGCTTTTGAACACCTGATGGGTTGGAGAGTCAGGTTTAGCAGGGGAACATGGCAGAGAAGGAGAAGTACATTAAATACCTTTCACTGAAACTGAAGCTGCTTGCAGGAATGTAATGAACACCTTAATAATGAATGCATTTCATATAGACCAGGAAATTCCCTTCTCTCCAACTCATATCCTAAGCAGTGTGCAGAGCTTCCTGTGCTTCAGTCATGCCTATGATTTTGGGGCCAGGCCAGCACAGAGGTATCTCAGGGAATGCAGCAGATCTTTGCAGGGTATTTCTGTTGACATCAGCTGGAGAAGGACAAGAATTACCCACTCCAATGTTTCTTTTAAAGGCTTTTCTCACTGTATATCTTGGTCAGGATCACAATAAAAGGAGGGGTCTTTTAGAGTCATTTGTGTCTGTGTAGTGTTCTGGAGTTGACCTCTGCCTCCCAACTGTCTGTATTTCCATTTCTGAACAATTTCTTAGTGTTCTTCACTTTGTAATGCTGCTTCTGAAGTAATTGGTCTGCTCCTGGAATTGAAATTTGATGTCCTGGATGGCGGTGACAGAATAACTTTGTACTAGTGTGTATTATTTCTTTTCCATTTAAGATGGGATCCTGGGAATTCCGTGCATTTATAAGGCTCTCTGACTTCTTTCTGACCATGTAGTAATGTGCAAGACTCAAAACTGAGGTTAGCAGTGCATAGATAATATGGAGTAGGCAAATGATGACTGATGATGAGTAGGTAAAACAGTGATTAGTGTAGCACAAAATGACCCAAAGATGTCAGGAACAGAGAGGAAAGGTAAATAAGTTAGTGGTACTATGTGGAGGGTAAATGATCTCTGAGAGCAGCATGGAAAGACTTGTTGTGTTTCATTGGAATAATTCAATACAGCAAAATTTCACATGCTGGTCCTTTATGAGTGTTAATATACTTAGGACAAAAGCATTCATCTTACTGAAAAGAGCACTGACTGATCCAAGTAGGACTGCTCACACTAGCAGGATTTATCCACCAATCATCTTCTTTCCTTCAATAGTAATATTAGACAGCCTTAAGCCTGAGTAAATGTCAAGCTGATGATACTTTTGTGGCTCCTTTAGGTAAATATTTCATGATGTATTCTAGATCCTGTTCCTTTTCTTGGAGGTTTCAGATGTTTTTTTATTTTTCTTTGTTGCTGCTTCTAGCTCCTGTGCTCTCTTTTTTAAACTATGTTCAAAGAAAATAGTAATTCATTATGAAAATTACCTGTACAAGCAGACTTTGATGGCAATAGCTGTGAAAATAGTGACATTCACAGGAAGTAACACTTTGCAAGCTGACAGAATATTTCAATAAAGCTCACATAGCATCTCAGTGAGGGAAATGGTAGGGTTTGTTTTTTTCCTGTGTTTGCAGGGCTGAAGCATTTAGACTACCTAATTTGAACCTTTAGATAATTAAGAATAGCTGTATATCATTAATGATTATATGCATGTTTAAGTGCTACTTTCTCTTTTGAAATTATTGGCCATCTTTAATTAATACAGGGAGAGCAGAGAGCACTTTGCTGACATTTGGCTAATCCACAGAGAGCTGCAGTGGTATTCCAGGTAAACTACATCTTCAAGGCTATAGGGTTTGTATTAGGGCATTGTAGCACTTGGTAACAATTGATGCCCCAGTTTTGATCTCCAGCATCTGTGTGATAGGGGTTTGGGAGGCAGGATTGCTCTTCTCTTTAATAATAGGTCTTGGGATTTAGTATTAAAATAATTTTTTTCTTCACTGAATTATCAGCAATTAAGTGCAGATTTTTGATTATGGTAACCAGCTGACTCAAAAAGGTTTTTTTTTGATTTGTAACTAGCTGTTGATTGGTCAATGATCAAGTTTTGGAATTTTATCTCAGGCACAGAGATATATTTAAGGAATACATGGTATAAATAGAACCATGAGTTTATTTGACAAATGTTTGGTGTCCATCTATTACTTCACTATTGCTGGGTTAAGAAGTTGAGAGAGAAATGTTCAAGTAACTCTGCTAGTTTATTTTTCCTCATAAAACTTTACCTTAAACTTCCTTAACTGTGACCAGTCTCTTGGGTTTTCTACTTCTTTCCCCTTGTTGAAGACTAATAGAAAAATCCAGGCTCCTATTCTTTCAATTTTCCCCCAAAGGTATCAGAGAAATTAAGTAGACTCAGCTCAGCTGAAAGCACTGGAATTACAGCCACAACTCTTTTTAATGGGTTGTGTACCTCATCCCACAGACTCACCTTCCTGAGTAATTCTATGCTAGGCAATACATCATTGCTGTTTTACACTACCAGTTTCTTAGTAACATCCAATTTAAGAGTGATCCACACTTGGAGAAGTTATCCTTTTTTTTTGCAATATACATAAAGTTCTTAGTGCAGAAGAATACTTATTTTTTTCCATCTGGAGCTGAGGTACTGAGAGTTGCTTGTAGGGCTTTATGGTTATAAAGCAAATCCAAAGTAAGCTAGGAAATTTTTCAAAATTTATTCTGGTTGAATTAAAAATAAGCAACCCAATGCTTAATTTAACATTGTGTTTTTTATTAAATTAATAGTTGTCTTTGACTTTCAGATTTATGTCCCTACTAAGAATGACTAAGCCAAATTCTATTAGCTGAATGCTAGTGTCTTAAATTAATTTTAGGCTTTTGTAGCTTTGCATAGCAGTGATTTAAAGCTAGACTATTTGAAAAAACACCACGGAATTTAAAATTTAAGGTCCTTGATTTTGTCCCCTTTCAAAAGTTTGTCATGCTTCAAACACTTGATGTAAAACAAGGGCACGTGTGTATGAAGCATGAAGTTACTAGCCACTAACAAAAAATTTAGTTTATGATGTTATCTAGTTCATTTATCAATTGTACAATGTACAAGTTTTAGTCTTCCACAACCTGGGCAGTTTTCTTGGTATGAGACAAATTGGAGGAAAATGTCCCAAATGAACATCCCTCTGTTAGAAAGCAGATTTCAGCAGCCCCTCCCACCAGGTTTGGAAAGAAGTTGCTCAGAGGAAAGTGAAAAAAAAAAGCCCTATTTATTTATCAAGAAAAGTGAACACAGGCACGGAATAAAGAATGAATAATGTTAAATAATAAAACCTGTCGCTCTGCAGAAGACCTAGGAAGATTCAGAGTTCTTTGTAGGTGATGGCTCTGCCCTCTCTGGAGCTGGGGTTTGGCAGGGGCCCCTCTGGACCATGGTGTGGGACCTCCTGGTGATGTTCTGGTGTTGCTGAACAGTCCAGAAGAGAAGAAGAAGCAGCCAAAGTCCCAGGGAAAAAAAAAAAACACAACAAAACTTTCTTGCCTCAGCTAGCAGGCTAGCTAAAAAGCAGAGAATTTTAACTCTGTCTCTCTCCTGAGAAAGAGAGCTGAGAGCTGGCTAAAAGGAAGGTGCTTTCCTCCACTCTGTAGCAGCAGGAAAGCAGGGGAGTGTTTTTGTCCTTGAACACAAAACTGCTTGGCTCTTTTTTTTTCTGTTTCTCTCAGACCCATCTTAAAGACACAGAAAGGCACAGGATTCATATCTGACATAGAGCAGGCAAGAGGGGATACAGCATCATAAAGTCACCCCAAGACAGCAGCACATGTCATTAACTGTTAGAGTAATGATGGTTCTTGCTCACTGTCCATCTTGAGATGGGAAAAATCTGTGCTCTTACTACCTCCTGTGCTTTCCTTTCCTGGTAAACTTTCCACCTCTCTATAGTTACGGTAAAATACAAATTAAATTTTAAATACCTTTAAATATTATATTATATTATATATAATATTATATTGTTTGTTTGTTTGTTTGTTAAATACCTTTATTGCTGGTTTCCTGGGCTTTTGAACTGGCAAAGGCCAGTTTTTTCCTCTCTTATGTTCAATGGCTGGCAGTCAGATGGGCCTCGATGCTGGAAGGCTCATTTGCCACACAGCCCTTCCTGCCTGTTTGTAACATAGCTTGGAAACAAGGTCTGCAAACTCTGCTCTCCTATTACACCTCTACAAAATCAATAAACACAGAAAACCGAGTAAAACAAATTAATTTACCATCTGGAACACAGGACAAGTCTATACTAATACTGAGGTTTGAAGAGGAGGTCACCCTTGGGGTTTCCATGGCAGGTACTGCAGCAGGTCCCGTTGCAGATTTTGGCTGTGGAGCAAAGCCATCCATACTGGGACAGCCTGTGCAAACACAGAGCAGCTGCTGCTCTCCTCTTCAGACACCCTGTAGGGCTGGAAGATGGAAGAGGGAAATTTGGGATCCTTCTGTACCAATCCTGTGTGAGAGAGGTACACTGTAACCATGATTCAGAGGAAAGAAGCTGTTTCAAAAGTTGACATCCTGTATAATAATTAAATAGTTTTACAGCCTTGAGAGGCCAGTGCTTTAGGGTAAAACTTGGGATTTATAGTACTATAGGAAGGCAGATAGGAGCTGAATAAGGTTTCCTAATGAAGCTTAAGGTCAACATAGTCAATGATGATACTTCCTTACAAGTGTCAAATCTCAGATTAGCTCCTTCTTTCCATGTTGTCTATTTTTGGCTCCATGTTCAGATATATGGAAGATATAGTTGGCTATAGTTCTTCTGGAACAGAGTAACATTGAAATAAAAAGGTAGATTTTTCTTTACAAAAAACTTCTCTGATTACTATGTTTATCTAAACCACTGCAGTGAAAACTAATGGTGTGGAAATTTCACAGAAAGTATTTAAGAGTTTAGAAGAATAATCAATAAATTTCAATTAAATGGAATTTTGGTGGAGCTTTTGTCCATATGCTTTGAACTATCAGATACATGATCATAGGTGTAATAACTGTATGCTTACAACATAAAGGTCAGAGGTTTTTGATTGCTCTAACTGTCCTTTCATTATTCAAGAATCTTAGATTCTTCTCTTCTGTTAAATTCTCTTCACTAATTTTGACCTGGACTAATGTTGCAAGGTACCTAACTTTGTTAATTAAAGATACAATCCAATCACGATGCTTAAGGATGATGCTGCCTATGACATTCTTTATTCTAAAGAACCAGACCAAGTTTTTTAACCAACTGCTGTCTAAATTCTGTGGCAAATTACCAGGTACTGAGTTGTACCAGAGTAGAAGACATAGACCTTGCCTGCATATCTGGACAGTAGCAATGCATAACAAGCCATATTGAGAAGGGAGCTTGCTTCTTAAAAGCAAAACTGTTGGCTAAATAGGCTAGGTTATATTTTACCCTATTATTTCTGTGTAATCTTGAATTACACATCACCCAACTCCTAAAATAATTTTCTTTATCAGAGTTGATACTTCTCCTCCAAATTATTTCACTGGCTTCTTTTGGGTAAGTCCTACTTGATGGTAGATTTACTGCTGGGTTCAATTCCTTATCCCGCTGTGTGAAGGCCCAGAAGAGCTTGATCAGTTTTCACCTTGAAGCTTTTTCGTCCTTTATTCCTTTGCCATGTATGCCTTATACCTGGAAGTGATTTGCTGTCTTATTGCACCAGTCTCTTGACATTCATCTCATTTAATCTCCTCAAGATTCAGTTCTGCCAACTGCCCCAAAATGGACCCAGGTGTAATCTTCTATTCAGGTTACTGACAGTAATGTGATCTCACTTCATGTTTTTACAGATCCAAGCACAATTAGGTTTCAGTCTTGACTGGTGCCTTTGGACACCACAGAACACATAACACACAGTAAGTGAGAGGATGGATTCTTCATTTTTTCCTCAATAACTCTTGCACTTCTGTTACAGTGGGATCATAAACTAATGAGAAACACTGGATTACAAAATCCAACATTGATTTTTTCCAACTGAAAATGGATGCTGGTTTTATGAAAGCTCCATAAATTACCTTGAAATCCCAGTACTTTTAATTTATAAGAGAACTCTAAATGGCCCACTACACTGCCTATGCATACAGCAGTATACAATACAAAATGTCTATGACCTCACTCCATATGGCTAAAAATGAACCTTTCATCACAGGATGTTATTAGAGAATGCATTGAAAACACTTCACCCTGCATTGTAGCATATCCCAATGGTTTCTTTCCAGAGTAAATTTTTAGGCAAACATCACTTCATGTTGATGCAAAATACAGTAATTTTTGCAAAATCAGAGCTTAACAGCCCTTTTGTGTGTGTTTGCTTTTTTTTTTTTTTTGTTGGTTGGGTTTTTGGGGGGTTGTGGGGTTTTATGGATTTGTGTGTGTGTGTTGGCTTTGTCTGGGTTTTTTTGAGGGACAGAGTGGTGGTGTGTGATTTGGATTTTTTTGCTAAACCCTTTCATTCTCCTCCCTTAGCCTTTCTGAAGTTCTTAAATTTCTTGTCTTTATTTGCTTTTCTTTTTTTTTTTCTAAGTTCCATCACCTTACCACAACAGTCTTCTGGGATGATTGCTCTGCTTGCAAATATAAGATTGTCTGTGGACTGAAGTATTTACAAGGGAGACTACTGACTGCTTATGAGAGTTGAATTCTATAATAAAAGCTATGTGAGAAAAGTAATTTTCATGCATCTTTCAATAGGTCAGCTGTTTTCTGTTCATTAGTGTATCTCTGCTGGTAACTTCTGAAATGCTGGAACCCTCTAAGGCTCTTCGAACACCTCAAAAATCAGCTTTGCAGTTTTTAATGCTTCCTCTTTTCCCCACAAATGAAAACTTCCCTATAATCTTTCTCTAAAATTTTTCTAAAGTCACATTTGCATGCAGGCTAGTATGAGATTGTTTTCAGTATAAGGTAAACTTATTCTTCTGTGGAGCTGTGTTGAGGAAATGGTGCAATTTAAATCCGTTGGAAGAATAGGCTTTCAGAAAGGGGGAAATACTTAAAAACAGTATGTGCATATAACATAGACAAATAGATGCACAGTGGTATGTGTAATGAGCTCTGTAATTGTTCTTGGGCTGCCAAATCAGGATGTCATGATACTTTGAAATATAATGCATGAAAGTCAGGAGTTGTGAGGTTTTTTCTGCTTTTTTTGAGGGTTTTTTGGGGTGGGGGGAGAGGGATTGGTTTTTTGTTTGCTTGTTTGTTGGTTGGTTTGTTTTTTAGGGTAGGTCATATAATCAGTTAACCAAGTGATGTTATAAGTTTTAGTATATCCTCAAAATAATGATCTCACCTGAGCTGGATTTAGTGCTGCTTAGGGAAATTGCTGGTTATCATCACCATGTGAAGTAACAGAAGCTGCTAGAAAGTACCCACCTCCTAAGAGCAAAAAGATAAAAATACCCACTCAGAAGCTCCAGTTTAAGGGAGTTACCAATTAAATCTTTGTGACGCAGCAGAAAAAGAGAGTGTGCCATTTTGGAGAGGATACAGGTAGGGACAAAAGACCTCATCTGCTCTATCAGCACATGTCCACAGATGTTGATAGGGCTTAGAGCTGCTGTTTACAGAAACGTTGTGGTTTAAACCAGATTTCAGGTTCCTGACAAATGTCTAGGGTTCTATTTAAACCATGTGCATTTCCTAAAGAAGGGAGCCTGCCAAGGTATGAGATGATTTCAGTCGACTGTCAGGGTGTCTGATGTCAAGGGGGGATTTAAACAACAGCAACATGATTGCCTACACTATTCACACAGGTTGTGGGGTTGAGGGGATATCAGTTTGGGGGTTTTTTGTTCTTGGCAGGGTGGTTTATATGTCTTCCAAAGTTTCCATTTATTTTCTGAAATCTATTTTGGAGATATAGAGACAGTGCTAAATTATAGGCTTTACTGCTATTAAAAGAAGAGCACAGTAAGACACTTCTATACCATTTTGTGATTTCTATATGTCAGGCATGCACTTTACTGCAAACAGTGCCCTCTATTTGCACCACGTTGCAAACTCTTTCAGGTATTAACCAGTACAGGATTCAGGCTGTGTTTGTTTTGTTACAAAGACATATTCCATATCCCTTTATGAAACACCAGTGCCTCATCTAATGAAAAATAATGGCTTATTTATTTTTAATTATTATTCCAATTTGCTCCTGGAATAAGCCAGCTGTAAAAGAGAAACACATAACTCTTGTGTTAACCAATATTTTCTGCCTTGATCTCTTTCATTGTATTCTATCTTTTTTCCTTTTGATTTATATCAACACCTGCTTCGTTAAACTCCTACAGTCTCTAAAGATCTTAGCATTTGATATGGTTGATTATAACATTCTGTTGGTTAAATTAGCCTCCTAGGGTTTGATGGTTCAACTCTGAAATGGATCACTACATATGCAAATCTAATATGGTAAAGAGAAAATAGAACAGTTATATCAGGGCCTTTCCCATTTATATTCTTTTATAATAGCAGAATTGGTGAAACTACTTTATGTCATTTTGTCTAATATGTCTGTATCTGTATAGTTTTCAATCTTAATTTTTTTGCTGTGACATCCGTCTGTTTGTTAATTGCACAAATGCCAATGTGCTGGTGATTCTGTAAAGAGCAAGGGGGGAAGATGGAAATACCCATTAAAAAGTAGTCAAGGAATTCCCTGTTTATTTCTTCTATTCTAAAAATGCAGTTATTTGGGAAGTGTGACTGTTTACCGTTGCTTGAAAACGCTGAAGTTGAAAGATCTGCAGACTGAAATTCTCTGTCTCCATGAAATCAGTAAGGTCATTGTCAGCAGTGCTCGTTTCACTCGTGTTGTTCTGCTAACACACCTTAATCTGTCCGGGGGGACCTGAGCTAATCACAGCTTTTCTGTTGAGCCTGCTGGCACAGCTTTGGGTTGCTGCTATTGCTCCCCTGGCTTCCTGATTTGGACACCCGCTTGCTATAATAAAGTCATTAAAGAGACAATATTCATTAACTTTCTTCATAAATGCTTTCTATTGGAGACCTAGAGATACCATTGTGAAGCTAAGCCAAGTCTTGGTCCACGTTGCAAGGCATTGGTGGCAGGAGACACATTGGGTTACTGGATTCAGAAGCTTTAGGGCTTCTCTATTTTATGCTGTCTTTTCAAGCCACAACCTGTTGAGAACATGCAGAAACTTTATTTGCTCTGCTGCTGATTTGCCTTCATCCCGAAGGTGAAGGATTTACATCTAGGAGCAGCTGATCTAGATGACTGGTCACGTAATTTATGATTTTCACTGAAATATATGTGACCCTGTCATGGTTTAACACTGGCCAAATGCCAGGCACCCACGAAGGCCACTCACTCACCCTCCCCTTCTACAGCTGTGTGGAGGAGAGGAAAATTTAATGAAGGCTTCATGAATTGAGGTAAAGACCAGGAGTAAACACTCCAAGGGCAAAACAGGCTCATCTTAGAGATACAAAGTGAATTTATTGCTAACAAAATCAGAGGACGATAGTGAGAAGTAAAACAAGCCCTTAAAAACACCTTTTCTTCCCCCTCTCCCTCCTTCTCACCGACAGCACAGGGGACAGGGCACGGGGGTTCGGTCAGTTCATCACCCCAGGTTTTCTTCTGCTGCTCTGGGAGAGGAGTCCTTCCCTGAGAGACCGCGGGGTCCCTCCCAGGGCAGACAGTTCTGCGTGAACTTCTCCCGCGTGGCTCCAATCTCACGAGCAGCAG
>VZRO01003743.1:214394-248849 GCA_013397915.1 Daphoenositta chrysoptera
CCCCGGCCTGCAGAGGAATCTCAGCTCTGGTGCCTGGAGCACCTCCTGCCCCTCCTTCTCCACCGACCTTGGTGTCTCCGTGTAGTTTCCCTCACAGGTTCTCACCTCCTCTTCTTCTCTGGCTGGAATTTAAACCACACCACAGCTTTTGTTTTGATTTCTTCTTTTATGTGTTATCACAGAGGCATTACCATCATCTCTAATTGTCCCAGCCTTGGCCAGTGGCATGTTTGTCTTTGGAGCCACCAGGGATTGGCTCTGCTGGACACGGTGGAAGCTTCTTGAAGCTTCTCACAGAAGCCACCCCTGTGGCCCCCCCATTACCAAAAACCAGGCCATGCAAAACCATCACAGACCCACACCTCCCAAGATTATAGGATGTGTGCCATTTCTTCTGCACTGTCCCTCTGCAAAGAGATGATAAAACTCAAACAGAATTAACTGCTTCGTGATTTCCCACGTGATGAAGGGATGTGTGTATGTGAGGAGGAGGCAGCTGTTCTGTGGAGTTGCATTGTCTGTTCACTTCTGGTTTGCTAAATGGGGAAGTATGGAAGGAAATTGAGAAATTGCAACATGGTTCTGAAATGTTAAGGATTTATTTCTACTGAAATAGCTCCTTCATGTTAGCATAACTTATTTTTAATTATTGAAATGTTCTCTAGTTTTCAAGCATAAGTGTTTTATGTACTTTTGGTCTCGTTTTACTCATTTCTAAAGTGAGCTATACATCACCATAAGCTGATGAAACCCTATAATCAACATCATGCCTCTGTATTTATCCTTTTAGCTATTTATTTTATTGTTGCTGTAATTATCTCATTTTTACTTCGTTCACCTTTTTAAAGCTAGTCCTTAGTTCTGAGGGTAGCTTTTTTCTCCTTAAAAAAAAAATAAAAAAAAAATCATAGGCATTATTTGTAAAGGGAGTTTTGTAAGTCAAAGCTTACCAGCAGCTTCTGTGTATGTGGTACTGGCTATAGACTTTTCATCAGGAATTGCACTTCTTCCTATGGCTTCTCTGGCTAGTAGAGTCATTAAAAAAATTATACCTGTTGAAGAAAAATTCTTACTTCTTATGTAAAAAGAATATGTTGCACATTAATATCTGGTGTGATATTTATGTGGTTTACCTGGTGATACATTTACTGCCTTCATAGCCTCTCTAACATTCCTTCACATTTGCTTGTTTCTGTACCATTTTGATAAGGTACTTCACTAACACAAAATTTCTTATTTGGGCACTAATTGGCCTCATATGTGCACTGTATTTTGATGCATTCACTTATTTACATTATTTGACGATAGACAAAAATAGGTCTTTAACTTTTGTTTGCCATCCTCTGTTGGTATGATCTGTGCTTTCAGTGGTACTTACTTTTCTTTTCTGACATTATTGCCCTTTTTTGTTATAATCCTTCCACTAAACTACTGGTGTACTTTTTCCATTTTAGACTCCTAACATTTGTGTTAGATATGCTTAGTTTTGGCTAAGATTCATATTTTTGCATGTCTTGCTTAATTAAAATGATTTAAGAAGTGTTCTTCATTATTTCCTACAGTAGCTGGTATATTCCAGTTACTTGTTTTCTGAGATTTTTTATCACTTCATTTCTAGAAAAATACCTCATCTCCAACTTAAATGCTCCACCTACCAACTCCTCCAGTCTCTCCTGTCTTCCATCTTTATGACAAAGCAAAACCAAAAAACACATCTTCCCAAATCTATTAAATGCTAGTCCTGCATTTTGGCAGAGTGCTCCTTTTATTTGTTCTTCTTCTGTTGCAGAGTTTTATATATTTTATGTGTTAGTATGGAAGTGAGACAGTACCATATTTAATAAGCCTAAACTCAGTCCCCGATATTTAAGGAATTGTGGCAGGGCTGATTATTTCCATGTGCACCATCAGTAGCAAGTTAACCTCACAAGGAATAGGATAAATCCTTGCATGCTAAGGTACCTGCTTGTGACTTCATTTCACTGCTGGGAATCAGGATACTTTAATATTGGGTCTGACAGTGACTCTGGGACCTCATAATTCAGTGTTTCAGATCTAGATCACTAATAGCAGTGCCCTTGCTAGCCAGTGTGTTGGGACAGTTCCTACCCCGAGTCATTTTCTTCTGCAGCTGGATGAAATACAGCTTAGCTTCAGACAAGAGAGAGGCTGATTTACAGCAGGCAGAAGTGTAGCTATATATTTCAAATGTATTTTCAATACTGAGGTTTTCATAACAGAATGCCTATATTTTTCCAGGCCTCCTTGAATGTGCAGAGTCTACAAAAATTCAGATCATACAAATTGCAGTACCAGAGAAAATTGTTCCAGCTGCCTGCTCATTCATTCATTCAACTTAGTCATCCGAAACACACAAGGAAGACTGTATAGGTGCCATAAGTATCCTTATTTTTCAAGGCTATATCCTGCCTGGTCTTTGACAGATGTTTTATGGCAGTTGCTTGCACTGTCCATAAATACAGAAACCAGTAGCTCCTGGTTTCTCTTCTGGGCCTTTGTGGGAGTGTGTGTGCATCACTGCCCCTGGAAGAATGGCCATCTTCCAGTGCATCTCAGCTTCTCTCCTTTCAGCCATTACAAGGGTATCTCTTCAGGGAATTATGTAGACACCTGAAAAAAACAACAAGAAAAAAAGAAAATATTCTCTGGTACACGTTGTAGCTACAATCTGCCTCAACTTCGTGCTACAATGAGCTAGCTAGATTAGAAACTGGAAAAATGATAAAGAAAAAATGAGAGAGAGGAGGAGCAAAAGGAAAATTAATACAAGCCAGAACCAGTGCAGAAATAAACCTAAAAAAAAGAAGGCTGTTTTGATGAAAAGTAAAAAAAGGAGAAAATCCATGTCATAAAGAAGGGACAGACAAGACTTGTATATCTGTCACTTTAGTAGCTGAATTTCCCATAAACTTCCATTGAGATCCGATTAGCTCTGCAGGGAGCAATATAAGTGGGAAAGCATTAGATGTAACTGAACTTGTGATAAATCCTCCTGCAGCCAAGCATTAGTCAGACATATCCTGATCTAATAACAAGTCATGATTACAGTTTAATCCTTACTGGTACTTTCAGAATTACGGATAAAATTGATCGTTTAGTGTTGACTTTTACAATTCCCCAAGGTAACAGTGTGGGGTTCTCCTTAACTAAAGGAATTATTCAGTTTGAGGCTGAAGCCATATAACTGCACACTTTTGACACAACTGGGGTCATTAATATTCTCACAGAGGTGTATGTGAACAACTTCTAGACCAGGTACTAGTCACATCCCATGTAGTAAATCCCTAAGCACCTTACTTAACATTTTTAAATCTATGATATTAAGTTTTAAAACTTCAGCTGGCTTTCTGATTTTCAGTTTAGAAGGATCCTTTTTGCCCCACCTTTCCAGATGTGATAGGCATTGCTCAAAGGCTTCATTCCTCCCGTGCCTGAAAGCAGAAATGCAGTATAAGAACATCTCTGATGTTCTTCGTGATGTTGGGTGTGATGAATAAGAGAAAGTAATAATTTATATTCATGGTTATTACACCTGAAAAAATGTGCTGCTTGTCGTTAGAGATAAGATTGTTTCTTTTCCTGTCTTGCATGTGGTATCTAAACTACATCTCTGTGATTCAATGTGGTTAGGATCTGTCATTTTTCATGGGTTGCCAATACAGAAAACTAGGGAGCCTGTTTTCTTGAAAATGGAGATTTAATTGCCCAGTTGTCTCTCACATAAAGTATTTTTTGGATCAAAATTCACAGTTTTCTTATAAAGCTCTTTATTTTTATTTCTTTTAACCAAAAATTCAGCACTTTTTAAAAAATGTAGGGTAAATTAACTCTTCTTGAGTGACTTCGCATACTTTTAAGCTTTCAGATTTAACTGAATTTATTTTGTACTGTAAACAGACTCTGTTGTTGAACACTTCTTGTGCACATGTGTTTGATTTCTACAAGGGTCGCATGCAGTTTATATGCTAAGATCATAAGGACACTTTAATTAAACTTATTAATAGAAAGAAACCTGACACTGACATCTGTTTGGTGGAATCACAGAAGGTGCTACTTGCTTAGTACCTGTGGAGGTAGCAATAAATCTTAAATGGTTTATAAATAGAATCATTACAGATAAATATTTCTTTTTCCAAAGCTTACTGTGTTTTCTTTGTCATCGTCATGATTCTTAAGTAATTTTCATAGTGTATCAATGTATATAATGCCAAATCATATATCCCTAGTGAGTGTCCAGCCTGGCCTTGAACACTTCCAGGGATGGGGCATCCACAACTTCTCTGGACAACCTTATTCTAGTGCCTCACCACCCTCAGAGTAAAGAGTTTCTTCCTAATTCCTGATATGTAATCTAAACCTACTGTCTTTTAGTCTGAATCCATTCCCCCTTGTCCTGTCACCACCCTTGTAAAAAGTCTCTTTCCACGTTTCTTGAAGGCTCCCTTCCAGTACTTGAAGGGCACAGTGAGGTCACCCCAAAGCCTCTTCCCCAGGCTGAACAAACCGAATTCTCTCAGCCTTTCCTCACAGGAGAGGTGCTTCACCCTTCTGATCATTGTGGGGCTTCCTCTGGACTCACTCCAACAGGTCCATGTTTTTCCTGTGCTGGAACCCCAGAGCTGGATGCAGCACTCGAGGTATGTTCTCAGTTCTTTAGAAAGCATGGGTTGTAATGAGGTGGATGTCTGACTTAATTGTTAAAATATAATGATTTCTGGGGCAACGAGGGGATGAAATCTATCTTCAGCTAATAATTCTCATTAATTTCAGAAGGAAAAGCACCAGCATGGAAGAGAAGTGTTATGGGGATTTGCTGATAGGTGGAGTAGGTAGTTCTCTTTGCAGCTCTGTTTTAGGTCAAGAAAGAGCTGCTAGTGAGTTTTTGGGGGAAAGACACTAGAAGTGATGAATCCAAGGTGTAAAAGATGAGTGAGAAAGAGGAATCTGATCTGGTGTGGGCACTGAAAGTGCAGACAGAAAAGCCTTGAACAGTCTGTCAGTTGGAGTTCAGCACTTGGTTATTGTTATATAAACGCAATAAAAATATCTTACCAACTCATTCGTGCAAAAGTACAGACAGCCTGTAAACCTGATTAGTGCTGCCAGAACCTCTTGTGTGATCCTAGAAAAGATCTCAGAAGAGCTTGGTGCACATCACTGGCCAGGCTGGGGGAGAGGAGGTCCAGCCACAGTGGTGCAGTAATTATCTTGTATAACCAAAGCTTCCTGACCTGGAAGGAGATGTGAGGGCCTGAGGTCACCCCTCTGATGACCCAGTCACCTGGAGGAGGGAAACCTGGCTCATACAGCCGTGCCATCTTCACCCAGGATGTGCCACGTCTCTGTAACCCAGTGGGCTGCCTGATTTCCTTGTTCCTCCTTGGCACCAGGGAGATAACTGATGTGCACACAATGAATCTGATCCAAGGGATGCAGACCAGTTGAGAAATCAGCTGAACTCCTCTTCCATGTCACTTTGTCAGCAGAATTACACTGGCTGTAGAAAAGCAAATCCTAATTTAAAATTGTGTAACTGCAAATTGAACTGCACCCACTGCTGCGATGAATGTAGGTGGATTTTTTCCACAGAGTCATAAAAATGGGTATTTATCTCTGATGGTAAGTGTACAGACTATCACTGTATTTATTTAATTTCCAAATGTGGTGGCTTTCCTACTGTGTCCTAAGGCAGTCTGTTTTCTGCATGAACATTGTTTAATAACAGAATAACAGTCTATCACCCCAAATTCTGCATTTTTGTGTTAATCAGCAGAGTGTTTTTTAAGATGTGCGTAACAACAATTGTGAGTACATAGAGAGCATAAGGCAATTTTTTAAGGTATACATTTATCTTAAAATATCTTTGGTGAATAAAAACAAAGCAAAAGGACCTTGAGCCTCCCTCGTGTTGAGGTGATCCGTATGTTGCATCCTTTGAGACATTTGTCACTGTCTGGTGAAATGACCCTGTATATCAAAGAAAAGATTTATTTTCAGACATTTTTTCATTGCCATAGTTTTGAAAGGTGGAAAAAATTTGAAGTGCTGAGAATTATAACGTTACCCTAACTGCTGAGTAAAATTATTTCATTCATTCTAGTGTGAAGTAACCAGGATTCTGGTTTTGTGTGATGATTTACACTCGGCTGTAATGTGCCTTGTTCCACAATTGCTGCAATAAGAGTTGCAAATATCTATCAAGGAGAAGAGAGTAATTAGAAATAGAAGCCTATGCAGAAAAACCCAGTGCTGTATATAAATATGTAGATCCTAGAGTGCCAAAGAGCTGCACCTGAACAACCTCTCCTGAATGTTCCACCAAGTTCAGGGGCCCAATTAAATGGTAGCAGCTGATATCATATTTTTGGGAAGCCAGCTGTTCTGTAGCATTACTAGAGGGAACCCATTTAGGGGTGAAGGTATCATAAACATTACTCCACCAGTGGGCTTCTAGTGATAAAATTTCTCCTTTAGCAACCAAGGGTAATCTTCCTTTCAAAGAAAAACTCTGTCGTCAGACATTTCTTTTAGCAACAAGATAAATTATTATTGTGTGGGTTTTGTCTAAACTTTAGCCTTCTGATAAACCAGTGGTTTATCCTATAGTTTTTTGAGATTCCTTTTTTGAGCAGTATTTTAATGAATGTTTAAGTAGGATACAATTTTGTTATTTTCTTACATATTTTAGGAATTTAGGAATTATTTTAAGTAATCAAGGTTTGCTTTTTTTTCAATGAATGAAGCAAATACTAAAAGAGTTGCTGTAAGAACAGATGTGCTCCTGTTAATTTTCTATACACTTCCAGAAAACAGCTATCATAGGGAGGATTTGACTTGTCATCTGGAGCAAGTTGCCTTGCTATGTATTCCTATCTATAGATATAGCATGAAGAAATGATGATAATTTAGATGAGGCATGTAACTTTTAGATAGCTAAAGCTGAGCCTGACTTATAATTGTTGCTTTAAAAGAGTCATTCTTGTTGTTCAGAACCCTTGATTTCTTTCAATTGCATGTGATAGAAATCTATTTAAATCAGCCTCTTTTCATGTTCTTGTTTCAGCAGCTGAAGAGCTGCTATTTGTCAATCCCTTTCATTGGTGGTGTCAGTATAAATTCTTTTATGCCTCTATTGATGCTGTCAGATGGAGGTAGCTGGCAGGCTCATTGGTTTGGGGATGCTAAAACTTCATGTGGGAACAATAAAAACAGGGAATTTTCAGGGAAGAGAAATCCACCAAGGGTTTCTATATGTGTGCAGAGATGATCTGTTGGTCTGGAAATAGTGAAAGTACTTGAAATACAGTGTGATTTCCTTGTCCTGAAGTCCTTCTGTAGCATCCTCTTTTGGCACTGGGATAGAGGATCTTTTGTTATGTAGCACTGAGACATATTCATGTTTTTAAAGAAATCTGACCATTTGAAAATAAGAATTAACAGCTCTGGACATAGCTATTGGTCCAGTAAGGACAAAAAAGTGAAGGCCTGGATTTTTTACCTGAGAGAACTGATTCCCAGGGGATTTGAGGAGACCAATTCTTGAGAGATTCACGGGGAAATAAATCACAAGGGAAGTGGTTGTTCCTTTTGCATAGGCTGAAAGCCCCACTCAAACCATCTGTTGATAAACTGCCTTCTGAGGAATCCTCTTGATAATTCTCTCTCCTGCAACCTAAATATATTTCCTTTTCAAAGATCTGACCTCATTGGGGCCTTTCTGGAAAGCACAGGACAGCGTGGGAAGTGACTGGGCAGGCAGTAAGTTGGTTTCCCCTTTGCTTGGAATCATAGGTCAGAGTTTTCTGTGATTTTCACAGGTAGAAATAGTTTGCTAGGACCGAGCTCCAGCTAATGAAATGAAGTTGGTTCTTCTCAGTGTGCACACACAAGCACAGTGCACACACTCCTACAGACGTACCCCTGTATCCAGCACACAGGCAGGGGTTATGTCCTTTCCTCTTGTTTTCTCTTAAGTGTTTAGAGGCTGAAATTACACATAGAGGGCAGTCTGTCTTTCTTGTTTATAGAGAGATGCTAAACATTTTAATAGACCTCTGTGTTTTGTAGACTCATTTTTGAAACATTGTAGAAAAAAGCCTAGTGCATATTGTTGAAATGACAGAGTTTCAAAACTGTTTTTATTCTATGTGCGTGCAGTTCACAAGCATAAAATAGAAACAAATTTAACAAATATGACTTTATACATCAGCTATGAACATTAATGTGTTTAAATGCTCTAGGTGACTTAACAGACAAATATAGGGGATTCCTAAATCCATCAGTCTCCTTTCAAAATCCTTGCTGTTATAATTGTATTACTATAAGTAGTGGGTATATCCCTGATATGGATTTAAAATATCCAGAGTGTTTACTTAGAGGTTATTAATGCACTTATCTTTAAGCTTCTGCTTTTTCTAGCTCTCACCAGTTCAGATGGGTTTTCATTACCTCCACGGAGCAAGACTGTTCAGGTTAGGTGTTTTGGGTGATCTGGTTTGGTGTATTGTACACAAAAGGTATTCATGTGCCTTTCAGAGAGAAGTCAACAATATTGAAAAAGCAGAGGAAGATAAGAAAAGAATGTATGCTGCTCTCAGCCTGCCACCATCACCTCATTTGAAGTTGTTACTATGAGGGATACCTTTAGTAGGGTTTTTGTGGACAAATCTCTACTGAAAGGGATCCCTTAGGTGCCTTAATTTAAAAATCTTAAGAAAAAGACAGATAAGTGCATGGAGATCTGTTACTTGACATCAAATATGCTGGATAAACAATGATGTGATGTACTCAAAACTAATCTTAGAATTGGTAGCTAAGATACCTCAAGCATCCAACAGTAGTGCTTACTGCAGATAAAACACTGCAATATCCGGTGCTGGTGATTTTTAAGGTCGTTTGTAAAGTTATGTACATTTTCTTGTACAACAGTTGTCGTAGGTGGCTTTTAGCTAAAGAGTTAATATCATCATCTTGGTCATCACCAAAGAGGGAGTTGAATTCAGGGGCTTTTTTTTTTTTTTCAAAGAAAAAAGTACTGGCCACTGTCAACTGATGCACACTAATCTAGTATTACTTATTTCTTGTCTTGTCCACAACAGAGAATATTCATCCTAAACCCCCACCCTTTCCTAGCAGCCAGTTTCCCTGGTAACAAAGCCAGTGATACACTGTGAATTAGACCAGGGTAACTATGGAGCCATACTACTGACCTAATTTGAGACTAAATTCTGATGCACCTGGCAGTAGAACTGGTGTTAGCAGCATTTCATGATCTCTTACTGGAACCTTTTTTCACCTCAGGTAACTAATCCATGACCAGTGAGCCAAATAAAGCCCCACCCCACACTTTGCCTCCTACTGTCTTCAGACCCCTGGGTGTCTTCACTGTCAAATGATTAAAATGCAAGGCATATCCAGTGATATGAAAAGATTTGTCTATGTTCCTGAATCATTGCCATGTTGCCCCAGGATAAGACTTTTTAGCATGTCTGAAAGAGGGTGTGTGTCTCTTCTGCTAACTAGGACATGTTAGATGAAGATTTCTCTCAGAAGTATCTTAATTCCCTTCCATATTTTTTCTAGAGAGCCAATCCCCACATAATCCTATTGGAATTGGAGTTATATTAAACTAAAGTTAAATTGAGGCATATCTACCAGTGATACTTAGCAAAGTTTCAGTGAGGATTACAGCACCAAAATTTGAGAGATGAACAAATCATGTCCTCCTGCTGTGTTACCACCTGGGTGCTTACCCAGGCTTCAGGCATGCCCTGCAACTGCCCTTGCCATATGTCCATATTTAATTATCTTTGTTTAATTCCCTATCCCTTACATGTACAGCAGGTAGTCTTTCATTTCTTACCCTCCATTCTCCCAGGTCTGAATTAAAGAAACATCGGTTCAGCTCTTCATTTTATGATTCTTTGCTTGCTTTTTCACCTGCTTTTTGTAGCAGTGGAATACTATTCAGCCTTATGTCAGCCACATAGAGAAAGTTTCTCTATTCAATCCAGGATGCTCAAGAGAGAATAGCCAAATAATAAAACAGCACATGATCTGTGTTTAGCAATAGAGTTTGCTCACTTCAGCTTGTAATCTGTGGCTGCTTTTTCATGATGCTGCTAATTCAAACATCAGCACTACTTGAGCATCATTTCATGTGGGTTTTTATTAGGCCAACTATTTGGAGTTTATAGTACTATTTAAGTCAATTTGGTTGTACAAATGTTCGAGTTCTATCTTGACTCAACACTGCATTTAGTAAAAGCTAAAATTAGAAATATTTGTAATTAAAACATCATCATTGTCATCTAAATTGCTGCCCATCTGAATCAGGCTGAAGAGCACAATGCATTGATATGCAGAGATAGAGTTTCAGACTCTGAAAGTTCAAACATTTGTAGGTATTTCTGTATCAGATACACCCATTTGGTTGCTCAAAGTTTGCTGCTCCACACTATAACAGCTGGAGACTTGGTTTGCTTTAAAGAATGTAAAATGACTGGGAGAAGTATCTGGAGCTGACACACACACATGAAATTCTGCCATGCTCTGAAGGCACCAAGCCAACACCAGAATGGCTGCCATGGCATCTCGATGCCCTGACTCTTCCCCTGCCTGCCAAAATTAGGCTTGCATGAGTGCCAACATCTGGTGCAAGCCATACTGTACTTTGGATCTGTGCCTTGCCACCACCTGGAAGAAAGGCTATAAATTAAAGCCTGGAACTGAAAGGCATTTGATTTTGTGAGCTGTAGGGAACATAAAATTTCTGTTTGTGTCTGCTGCTCTGTGTGTTTCACATTAGATAATAAACTGAGAGGACTGCATGTATCTAAATCTAAACTAACTACTTAATGACAGAACTTCTTATAAATTAGTCAACAGCAGCTCGCAGTCAAACCTAATGGCAGCAGATGGACTTCATGGTGCCTATTCCAAACCCTTTGTTACTCTGCTAGTCTCTCCAAATTCCACTCTTGTTGCAACCTCTTTGTTTTAAACAAGCACAGTGGCCTTCTTTTTCCTAATATTTGCTCAGTTGCTTTACCCAGAGGGCTCTGTTGCAAGGGATTGCAAAGGCTTAGTCTGCTGCTGGACCACTGAGTCCTCACAGCCTTCACTGTCCTTCCAGCATAATGGCTTTTGAAGCAAACATCCAGCTTCTCACCTGTATTCTCAAATTTGATGAAGGATTTTCTCAGCACTATGACTGCCTTTCTTCGTTGGGAGGTTTCTCATTTGTCTTCTCTAGTTACATCTACATTGCCATCTGCCCTAGAATGCCAAGTCCCCTCAGCATGACCTGGAATCTTCCCTCTCTCTGAGTTTGTGTCCTTTACAATAAAGTAGGGAATAATAGAAAACAGGCCCTGACATGCAATCGTTATTTAGCCTGCCTGCAAGTTTGAAACATGGACTCCACAGCTTCTGTTACACCAGCTTCACTGTTTATTTTTGGGCTTGGTTTGGGAACTTTTGGTCGGTTTGTTGTGTTTTGATCACTTGATGGCTAGGATTTTTGCACGCCTTCTTGCTGTGTCTGTCTGTGTGTTGGTTGTCTGTCCCTTGCCACAGTGCTGCCTGCTGTGCTCAGGGCTCTTTGACTGCTCATATGTGAACCTATTTCATAGGCTGGGGTCCCTGTTCACCTACAGGATTTTGCTTTACTAGCAATGACTTCTGTAATGGGCTCTCTCATGCTGCTGTAGTCTTCCTGATACCTTGCAGTGTGCGTTTGTCGTTCCACTCATGCAGCAGGTTTACTTCCAAGGAGGAAGGTTCACACATCATGAAGATTGGTTGCTTATGTTTTTGGGATAGTGTACTGATGTCCCTCCATGAGGCAGGAGGTTTTCCTGGCTGTCAGACTTTTGGTTGTCCTTAGTACCAAGCCTGAGCTGCAAGTATTCCCTGGTACTTTGTGGGTAAATAAGGGAAGATCTCAGTGAGAGCCTCTCACACTTGTTGTCACCATTTGAATTCTGCTGCTGAGAGGTTGGCTCATTGCTTGAACCCTGTCTGGTGGTTCTCCTGTATCTTACAAATGGGCTTTAGGGTTTTTCTTACATTTGTTGTCTAATTCTAATTCAGGTGGCCTGCATGGCTCCTTATCTCTGTGCTTTGTTGACAAAACAGTGTTAGTAACAAACACAAATCATGTGATATCAGACAGCAATATTTGAACTTGAGTGCTAATTTCCCATGTTAAAAATAGACTAATACCATGTAGTTTATGTCAAACTATCCTCTGGGCTTTTTGGGAGCATTCTGAGCAGTGAAGGAGCTGTACATAATCTGCTGTTCCTTACATGTACCAAGAGAAATCAGATATATTATTCCAGAATATCCAGAAGAAAGTATTGAAGTCCAATATTAGACTGCAGCTGTGACATTTTCCTGTGGCACTCTGAACAACAGGGTATGCCTCTTACAATCTTGGTGTGCCTCAGGGATAAGAATAGTGCAAGTTGAATCATCAAACTGAAAGACATACCCTCCCAAGACTCTACTACTCCTATTCCCTGGGGAGGCTCCTCTCCCTCGTAACCAGCTGATGAGAAGTTATCTTTCAAGTAGATCACTTCAGTTGCTTCCATACCATGGACAACTCCAAAGTAGATCAGATACTGAGTGAGAGAGAGATTTAATTTGTTTAGTAATTAATTTTACAAGGCTCTGAAGAAAATGAGTACATTAAAATTGGTTTTATAAAAGAAAAAAAAATACACAGTACTATCACAAAGCTGATTTTGCTAAAATAAATCAAAGCATCCCAAAATTTTGATAGGATTAAGCATGAAAAAGTGCTATGCCATTTTAAAATGATTTAGTAAAACACAGAAAAAAATAACACAGATTATTTCTCTTGTTCTTACAAAAGATAGAACCACTACTGTGAGCATCAGACTTGAAACATTTCTAGAGTATCAGATAAAATCAAAGGGATGAGAATGCTTTACTGGCATTTGCAAGAAGATGTTGTGCTCTCCTCATTTGCAAAATCTTCTCAGATGTTGTACTTCAAGCCCTCTCTGGATATTTGATTCTGTGAACAGCTGCTGAACATCCAGATTGATTGCTTTTCCTTCACATACTACTGAAGAGTTCATTTATGCCTCTGCAGTCTGGTGGGATTTGTATTTGAGTACCATCCTGAGCCTGTGTGCCTGCCCAAAGCTGTTCTGTAGATTCAAGGTGCACAGCCCTGCCCTCGACAGCAGAGCTTAGGAGACCTCGAGGGTCCAGAAGAGGCATTTGCTGAGAGCTCTAAATGGAAATCTTGGGAGTGCAGAGAGTTTGGACAGGTTTGGTACCAAATCCAGTTTGGTAGCAGCACTGGGTGGTCAGCGTGGGGCTCATCATCCATCAGCACAGCACACAGGAGATAAAGCACTCACATGCAAGGTGTGCTTGTGCCAGGGGGCAAACCAGGCACAACCAAGGATGCTGCTGGCCTTTAGTACTCACTCTGAGTACCAGTACTCAGGTACAGCCCTGCTCAGCCTCAGAGGCAGAATAAATGGTGGTGCCTTAAAGGCCTAGAAATAAAGCAACACACTTTTGAGGCAATATTGGTATGGGAGGTAATGTAAAGGCTGGTCTTTATTGGAATTTATTATTAATTTATTTTATGGAAAATGCCCACCCCCGCATGGGGTGAATGCAGTTTTATAAGTTTGGCAAATTAGCACAATTGACAAAAATAGCCAATTAGAGATGTAAGTGGTGAGGTAATTCCCCCTTTTGCTTCCACCTCTTACTGTAGCCCCCCTTTAGATAGGAACTAAACTTTGCTTACGAAAATGTGTCTCGAGGAGTTGGTTTCAGCCCTGGCTTCCAGGAAGAACCGAGATAGGATAGGGGTCTTGGACCCCCCCTGGCTTGGAGCCTCTGAAATGTGTTTTGTCTTTCTACTTATCAGGGTAGGGAAAAGGTCTGGGGCTAGCTAGGAACTATATAACTATACAACAATAGAGCTACGAATTTATATGAAGGAAATATAAAAGCAACGATGATTCTGGCATCAATATGATCGTTGGGGCAGCAGGCTCAGCAGCTCACACGTGTAGACAGCACGTGCCTTCACTACCCCCTCAGAGGCAGCACACAACAGGAACATTTCCACTTGCAGAGTTCACCAGGCCTGGATCTTCAGAGAACCCTAGAATGGTTTTGATTGGGAGATCATCTCATTCCAGGTCCCTGGCACGGACAGGGACACCTTATACTAGACCAGGTTGCTGTCCTGACTAACCTTGAACACTGCCAGAGATGGAGCTTTCACAGCTTCTCTGGGCAACCTGCTCCTGTCTCCACATTGCTTCAACAATTGCTGTATTCACAGTGGTTCAATAATTTTAAAACTGGGAAACAATACCCAATGCTTTTCCAAGATCTTCATGCCAGTGTGAGGATTTCTTTTAAAAATAATTTTAAAATAATTAATCACCATTTTCTTTTCCCTTTACGTTTACTTTTCCTTAGTTTTAAAGTTAATGATGTAACATTTAAGACCAAGGGTGTTAGATAATATACACTAAAGAACTTCTTCAGCCCCATCCAGTTGGTGCTTGGTTGTAAAAAGCAATGCTGGGTTTCATTTAAGTTTAGAGCTGAACAGAAGCTCCTGTTACTTTGCTATGGACTGGGTCAACTCTGGCTTTATCTCTGGAGCAGCCAAGGAAAGGTGCCAGTCTAGATATAAAACTATACAAAAAATGAGGCAGCTACAATAATTACATAGCATTTCCCTTTTCTTGTGACAAAGTCTCGCTTTGGATGAAGAAAGAAACTGGATTTTGTACCAAGATGAGTTGAAGTGGAGCAAGACCTCAGTGTGAGAACTGCAGGAAGGGCTGGGCTCCGCTGAGCTGTCCTGGCTGCTGCTGGAGATGCCCTGCTCAGGAGAGGAGCAGGGTTTGCTCTAATGCCCCATGCCCACCTGACCAGAAAAAGGCCACCCCTCGGGGATGAGTGCCCCCCACATCAAGGAAATGGTCCTTGAGGTTGGAGCTTCTCTGCTGGAATAGATGTGGGTCACAGCAGTGTGGGCTGTAGGCTGTAAAAATGATTGTACAAACCCAATAAAAACTGGGAATGCCTCAGTGGAATTTGTTTCATCAGTCTGGATTTCAGTGCTAACTAGTTACAACAGATTAAAGATGACTCAGAGATCCTAGGCCCACACAATTTCACATTGTAACTCTTTTTCGTTATTACTCTATTTGAAAGGAATGAGGAAATGTATTTGAAACGGCAACATTTTTATTATTCTTAATTTTTTCATGATTCATTTGTATTAAAAATATGCCAGATTAATGGAAATATTTGGAGACAGATCTACCCCTCTTCCCAACACCTTCTAGCTAATAATTCCTTCACATGATGAGGTTTTTAAAAAGAAAAATTAGAATCAAATCGAGACAATCATTAGAACACTTCTCTCATTCCATTCCTTTTGGAAAGCCATAGAGCCTATTATTTTAAGGCAAAATATATTTTTTCTTGAATAATTGTGATAAAAAGCACTGATTTCTGTGGTTGTTTTAGCTGTTGTGACACTTTGGCACATGATGAGGCTTTTAGGCTTAGCCATCAGATTGCAACACTACTGAAGGACTTCTGGCAGCTGCCACAATACTACACTTTTCAAGTCCTCCTAAACTTTTCCCTATGTTAATTCATAAGAAGGAATTTTCAAAATCTCAAATTAGCTAGAATGTTTGCTAACCAGATAATAATTTGGAAATTAATTTTATGCTATGTAAAATGTAATGAAAAATGTAAATCAATAAAATGCAATTGTGGCTGGCCATGTTATACTTTAAAAGCCAACTAATCAGTATCGAATAGGAACAGCAATTTTTAATGCATTCAATATCATTGCAGAGGCTCTCGGGCAGGGCACATTTATTTTCACATTAGAGATGGGCTGTTGGAGAAAATATAACATTTTAAACATAGTAATGCTTTCTTTCAAGGAAGGAAAATTTCACAATTTTTGCTTGACACAATGTTAGGATACTTTGAATATTGCTTTTTCTGCTGGCATATTTTGATAGAGGGAAACTTCAGGATATAATTCTTGGGTTACGAAATTTGGAAAGTTGTAATGAGCTGTTATGTAGAGACTTCTGCAGACTGGAATCCTGAAACTAATGGACGTAATTTAAACACAACAACCTATTCAAACTGTGGGAGTGGGACATTTAATTTTAGCAGAGGAACAGAATGTGGGAACGTGGTAAGAGGGGAAGGCAGTGGTGGTGGTGACTCGGCTTGGCTGCAGAACAGCATGTGCTGCTGTGCACTTCATCTCCCCTGTACGTGAATTGCCCAGATGCCAGCCAGCTGAATTCCCTGTCCAGGTGGGTCCTGTGCACCCAGGGGCTCTGAGGTTTAAAGGGATGCTCTCTTCTCTTTGTGGAACTCTCCTGCTCATTCCTATATATAGACAACCTGTATTCTTTTGTCTAAAGCTGTCTTCCTTTACTAAATGGGCATATCTTAAGGCAGATATTTGAGAAAGGCTTTCAGCATGTCTCCAAGGTTTATCTTCTGCAAAATGTCCTTATGTCCTGCATTTTGCTGTGAGCCCTCAGTGCCTTTGTTTGGCCACGCATTTAAATGCCTTATTCAGAGCGTATTGCTGTTGCTTGCCTCTTTTTACATCTTTTGTTCTTAAACTTCAGACTCCTCTACTGCAGTTTCACGTGATACTGGCAGCAACTTAAATTCCACTCTTTTAATTGCTTCATTTTTTGAGTGTCAGCATACCAATTTGTTCTCAGATGTAGGCGTGTAAGAGCACAGAACAAAATAATCTAAACTATACTTCCAAATTCATGGAAGTCTTTTCTCTGCAAGCAACTAACCTTACTGACAGTTCTGTCTGAAGATTTTTAGTTATTAGTTCTGGTCCAGTAGCATCAATGGATCTGAGAGACCTCCATTGCATCACATACTAAATAAATACAAAGACATATTTTTGCTCCCCAAAATACATAGTAAAGGCATTCTGTGTAAAGAAGTGAGGTAAGACTAGGTTGCTGTCCTGATGGGATTCTCCTGTGCACTTCCAGTAAGGTGATATGTGCCTTTTCTTGTTTGAAGGCAGTGTGAAGTGATCTCCACACATGCATATTTAGGCACATGTAACATGCAGAAGAGAACTCATAGAAGCTGATGTTGATGCCAGTCTGGAAACCCACATCCAGCTGTTTGAGATAAGAATAAGCAATGCATCTACATTTTCCTGCTTTTTCATGTCTGGTTCTGAAAACACCTAATCCTAAATCTTAGAATCATAGAATGCTAGAATGATTTGAGTTGAAGGCACCATAAAGATCTCGTCGTTCCAACCTCACTGCCATGTGCAGGGATTCCTTCCACTGGGCCAGGTTGCTCAATGCCCCATCCAGCCTGGCCTTGGACACTGCCAGGGCCGGGGTAGAAGGCTGGGTGGGAAGGAGTTAATGCCCTGCTGTGCCTCAAGCTCCAATGACCACTTGTGTTGGTTTTACATTCAAGCTTCAAGCTAGACCAGGATGTGGCTGGAAGCTGGGGCTGTGGGAAGGGAGGGCAGTACCTTTCTGGGGCCAGTTTCCTGTTCAGGTCCATGATGACCACACAGCACCCAGCTCTGTCACAAGGAACAGGGGTGACAGCAGTCATATTGCCAGAGGGGGCTGGGGACCCCCGAGGACCCCAAAGCATCCCCCAGCTCTTTCCACAAACTCTCCATCAGAACACTACACATGCCCCATAGCATTGCATCAGACATGAAGCATTCCCTCCCTGGGGAGGGATTTAGGCATCCCCAACACCAACTTGAATGTTTACAACTCGAACTTTTTGTTTTGTGGACCCCCACGCCCAACAGATTGGGACTGTTCTCATCACTCTGATCACAGACATCAAAATTGCAACAATCAGGTCTTGTTGCTAGATCCACGGATATCTTTCCTCTCCACTACTACCCACTATCCTTTCCTTCACTTTCTTTTCTTTTCCTTATATATTTTCTTAATGAATTTTCATACTTCTATAGAAAATAACCAAAATGGCCACATACATTTTTTCCACTGCAGTTACATAGTTTTAAAATAAATCTTCTTCATATATACTCTGGTCATTCAGTGTTCTTTTGCTCTAATTCACCCCAAGGGATTTATTACCAGGAACCTTTAATTACCCTGTCTCAGATATGGGTTGGAACAGATGAGGCATCCACAGCTTCTCTGGACAACCCGTTCCAGTGCCTCACCACCCTCACAGTAATGAATTTCTTCTGTTTATCTTACCAATTTAGGTAAGATAAACAGGTAGGTAATTTCCCCTCTTTCAGTCTGCAAATTTCTCACTGGTTTTATGATAAACTCCAAAATTCCACTACTACCCTTTATTAACAAGAGAGAAAATTCTACTATTATTTCTCTGGTATAATTGCTCTTTCCAATGAAGCCTGAATAAAGCCTGAATTCTGTATAATGTTGATACATTGGCTCATTTAGAAAAGCATTGTTAGCAGCTGATTGCTTATATAATCTCCTTGGCAATTTTTTACGTTTAGGTTGTCCTTATTTTGTTACAAGAAAAGAACATAGAGGTTTTTACTTCGATTGGGTCCATTAATTTTCCGAAGTCATTTGGACAGCAAGGTATTTAATCAATCTCCTCTGTGGTTTCAATGAGACACTATTTCTAAAGAACCTAAATTGAGTGCTTTTATTCTAAGGCTTAAGGCATTCATTAGAAACAGGCCACGTTATCCGTGAAAGATTAATACCTGTATGAACCAGGAGTAATGTAATCAGGAATGGTAGTCTTACAGCATCATAAAAATGGGGCTAACTAAAAATCACAGGCAAAGAGGAGCAGAGTTTTAAACAAACCCCCATCGCTGTTTTTTTAATCATTAACAACAAATTAAAACTAATTACTTTCTAATGACAACACAGCCTGATGTTCAACTCATACTTTGTAGTGATTATCAAGGCAGGTGTGGAGCAATGGGAATGCTCAGCTAACACGCGTGAAAGACATGAATGATTAGAATTAGTTCTATATGTTAAGCTAATTTTCTTTCAGGTTTTCAATTCTGTACGGAAGCAGGAGGACTCATACCTCCCCTTCTCCCCAAGGATGCTCTGTTCAGAGAAGTACATTTTGGTGATTTGTAGGCACACAGCATTGCAGCCAAGTAATCTGAGCTGTCTCACAGTATTCAAGCTGGATACAATTCCCTGAAATTCTAGAAATAATGATAGAGAAGGTGAAGAGCAGCTCCAAAACTTCAGATGCCCATTCAGCTTCCTTTTGTTAAATTTTCTAATATTATGTTAGAGAATGAAGAAGCCTTTGAAACAGCCAAAGAAGCAAAAAATTCAAATCAAAACTTTGATTACAGTTTGCTGCAGTCTCTTTCTAATCAGCGGGCTTTTGATTTTGCTCTACATAATATGTAGAATATTTATATTTGCTGAATATTTATTTTTCTTTTTTTCTGTATGACTGCTGAATGCTCTTGCTGTCATACATGGATATAATGGAACTCAATTCTCAATCATATGGGTTAGTTATCACATAAGTTTTGTTTCAATGTTGTTTTCTTTTTCACTGAGACAAAAGAATGGTCAACTTTGCTGGTCAAGCAGGATCTTCTTGACTCCTAAATATAAGTGGGGAAAATAGCTCCTGGGGAAAAAAATATTCCAAAGAAGAGATTTTTTAAAAGCCACTTTACTGAATTGATTATTAAATACAACAAAATAATATCTGTAGAAATGCTCTCAAAGAAATATGAAATAGAATTCTATAAACTTAATGGATGTGAAAGTCCTAATGCTGAATATTTTATGAGGTTGAGACTGAGACGTGGTCAGCTGAAAGGAGAGAAGTGTGTCATTGCACCTGCAGGTGGGAACCTCAGCATGGATCTGAGTTCAGTGTCAGAGGAACTCTGCTCCAGGACAGAGTGCATCTCTGATTACCCCATCACCAATATAAGGGATTTTATTTCAACGACACTAAATGGGTGTAATAATGGGTGTATTTATTTTCTCCTGGCTGCTTCTAAGCATGGAGGTAAATAGTTTGTCCTTCCTACAATGCCTTGCTAAGGTTTCCTTTACATTCTCCATCTCCTGATTTTTCTTTCTGACTTGATTTAAACTAAAATGCTTTACTCATAAACCAACACATTACAAACATCTTACTAAACAATTTACAAAAGTGAATTTTCTCCAGTGTTAGCTGTGTATATTTCTAAATTATTTTTAGAATACCAACAATCTTTTGGTTCTACATTTGCACAGATTCTAGAGTAAGAGAACTGTGGTATATGACTTGGGTTTAAGTAATTAAAACCACCATCCATTTTAATGAAAGTTCTAAAGCTTCTCATATAATTGATGTCAGTCTTGTCCAGGGGATAAGTTTTGCGTCCACTGAAAAAGATTATAATTCCCAGATTTGAAAATTAGGTGCCTGACTTTTACTGCTTCCTCATCCTCCCTCAGCACTGCTTCTCCACTCCCACAAACAAGTAATCAAATTCTAAATGGCTTGAAAATAAATCCTGTGCTTTTAAACACATGTAAGTTGAAATGTAGCAAAGCATTTTCATATCATTCCCTCTGGAATATTATAAGAAGGACAATAATACCATTTTCTTGAAAATGTTAGCAGTGGAACAAGAATTTTCATAAACAAATCAAAGTAACTGGATTGAACATCAGAATATAAATGCAAATTTTGATCAGGAAATCAATTTCTTCTTTGTATTCATATGAAACTTAAGAAAAGTAGAAAGTTGCTCAAAACCAGTTGCTAATATAAAAACATTGATAGCAAAATTAGTCATATATGAGTAGCAGTGAGCTGTGAGACATTGAGATGCACCACCTGTCTTGGGCTTAGAAATTCCACCTGGGATTGGAACCTGCATTCACATTGACTCTTCAGAGGAGTTGCACTCAAAAGGCTCTTATTAATTAGTGTCATTAATATGCTATCTGTCTGTCTGCCTTGCCTAACTGAGGAGATCCAGCTGTCTCCAACCCACTTTATGTGGCAAAAAATCATGCTGTATTTAATCATGGTATGTTAGGAGCACAGACCCCAAACCCGAGTGAACAGTGAAACCCCCAAAGGTGTGAAATGCTGTAGAGGAGAGTGGAGTTAGTAGCAAACTATCCCTGTCTTGCAGACTCTCACTGTTCCTCCAAGCAGATGCCATGATTCTTGCAGGATCAACCACGTGGGTGAAAATTCCATGTCCCTGTTGGGAAGAAGCCTACTGGGCTGTCCTACCTTCCATGAGGTCAGTAACTAATATGAGTAGTGTTAAATAGGTGTTAATTAAGTGATTGTGTACCTTCAGCTGTTGGCTTTAATTTCTTTTTTTCAAAACTAAATAAAAAATTTAGAAAACTAACAAAACCATCTAAAATATTTCCTAGTGAGAAGATGGCTGTTGAAGATGTAAATAAAATTATGAAGTTTTCCTGTAGCTTTTGATTTTCTGTGAAGGACAGAAAAATTAGTTCATTGAAATTTCCGCTACTTCTGTATACTAAAACTCAGAAAAGCTTTGGATTTCCATGGGGTTTCATTTGATGTTTTGTGAGATAGATATATCTGAATATTAAGGTAGTGTATTGAAAGACAAATGAGGCGTGCTACTGCTCTACTACCAGCAAGGGACCATCATTATAATTGAATCAATTTTCAATACATTGTACACAAGTTTAACTTTTCTCTCCATAACTTTGTTTAAATTAACATTAAGGGAATGGTCTTCATTTTAAATAGCACAGTAAGCAGATAACTTAGTATTTCAATTTCTTCTCTTTAAAAAATAGTGGCAAAATAACCTTGCACTGTTGCCGTAAACACACATCCCATTAGCTGTAATATATTTATATATTTAAAACTGCTAATAGCTTACACTGTGATCGTTATGGGTAATGCTCTTGAACAATACCCATCTGATGTTTCATTACCTTTTCCATAAACTGCAGCAACCACTCAACCAGATATCAGCCCCCATACACAGAAGTACATGAATGAAATTAAAATTTACATTTTCTAGTATTTTTTTCCAAGGTGTTTGCTTTTCAGACTCGTCTATTCTGCATTCATTAGAACTGTAGCAGAGTTTAAACAGCCTGTAAGTAGCCCTTACCTGCATGGAGTCTGAATGGCTGAGTAATCTAACTGGACAGTTAAGGATTTTCTGTCTAAGATGACTGATGTTAATTTTAATAATCCTAGACTTTTTCCCTTTAATGTTTCAGGGAGTCATTAGCAGAGTTCAGCCTTTTTTTTACCTTGAATAGCAATAATTTTCTATGCCTGCTGATCCTTATGGTAAGGGGTTGCCTTGCTTGAATAAAAATATGATGATGGTGGTGTAACTGTAGAGGGATGATTTCACACAAGGATGTTTGCTTTTGATGGCATATCTTCAATACTGTATTTTCCGTGTCTCAGTTGATCAAAAGTGTTCTTCAAATTCCCAAAAAATAAAAAAAGGAAAATAAAAAAAACCTCAACAAAACAACAAACACACACCAACAAATAATTCACAACAGTTTATTTGGAATTTGGACTTTGGAACAGTGAATTTGGAAGTTTTTATGGACTGCTGACTGCTGTGAAACAGAAAATCCAGAACCAAGATATTCTTAAGTATTAAGAATACATTAATTTTACATTAATTTGTGCATTAATTTGTAGTCACTTTAAGTTCCGATTCATCTGCCTAAGGAAAGGTATTTCCATTTTCTTCACCCTAACTAACATATGGAAGTACATCTTATAGCATTAATTTGTTATAAGGTTTATATTCCTTGGGATCTTTGTAGGATGCCAGTCACTTTTTCAGATTCTAGAAATTGGCTCAGGTTTCATCCCAACACTCCCAGACTCTAGAATAATTAAGGTAAAAGTTTGTACTTTGTTTCCTTTGTATGTCATTGTATGTGTCTCCCTTAGGACAGAGCAGTTCTTGCCACTTCTGTGGTCATGGGCTTCACAATAGAATTAGATGCAGATTTCTCAAAGGCAATTTCTTACTTGTTTGGTTTTGTTTTTTTTTTAATATAGTTCTATGCTTATGATTGAAAAAGAGTTTATAGAAAATGGCACATCCCAAAAAGTAGATTACCTTTAGAGTAATTATCTGTTTCTGAACCCTATGTGGCCTGTTCATTCAGACTTCTATATTTTCCTATTTGTACAAGTTACTGTTAGATCTGTATTAACCAGTCAGCCTTCAAACACAGAAACAACTGATTTTGGAAGACCACGTTTGGTTGTAGATTGGCTCACGTGTCAAAATTGGTAGTTGAATTTAGATTGCAGTCTTCTATAAAATTTATTCATGTTTTTAGAAAGTACTCAGCAGGACTCTAGGCTCTGAGTGTGTAAACTTATAAAGATGTAATTTATATAACTTATGTATAACTTGATGTAAGACATGAAGAGAAAAAATCAAGTACAAATTGTCATATCCACACACAATGAATTTTTCTCCAATTCAACCCTAAATATATATTTAGGGATCTGACCTGCACATAAATATTGCCAGCTTTCATCCTACAATATATTACCATTTACATCATGAGGTTCTAAGAATTTGTTCTTAACAATATATAACCCTGTGGTGTTACTTTTTATTATGCATTTTATGTTTCTCTTTGGTTGGTTTCAAGCCTGAAATTATGTTTTTATGGAGATATCCTTATTAGTTATACAGCAGTCATGAACAAGAGGTGTATGTGATCCAGTTGTAGAATTGCAGGATTTAGTGGCAGTAAGGGTCACAAGTATTAGCAGCAAAAACTTCTCTCCACCATGTTTTAACCTTGACATTCAATGAGTGCAAATGACAGTGATGTGTCACACAATTTTCTTAAGCCTTCCATCTCTCCCAAATCTTGGGCTGAAATTACACCTTTTTTTGGTATCAATTTGTTCTGCCACAAATGGAACTAATTTGATTGTAATTTTTATTTACTTTGTAGAAGGTGGTTGCACTTCCTAATCATATATAGTAAAAACTCATTAACTGAGAATGAGATTTGGCTAAGGAATTAGCTAAGAATCTGCTTCATTCTATCACTGAGAAAGAACATGTTCTTGGTGTCTCTCACACCTGTAACTGTATTTTTCTAAGTCCTCATTTCTCTCTAATTACATCTTGTTTGTGGGGTAAATTCTCTAAGCTTCATTGGAAAAAAAATCATTGTCTTTTTATCCTCCCTGTGGGGAATTCATTCCACTTGTTTACTGATATGTGTGGCAGACTGAATAAAATGATTCCTAATTAGCATATATGAAATAATCATTGGTCTATCTGGAGTCATAATTAATGCATTAGGAAGAATTTACTGAGTGTCAAGGAGAAAGACATTAGCATAAATGAGCTTATTTTAGATGGGCTGCAATTGAGACACTACTTTCCTGTAAGAATGTTTACCAAAATTAAGCAATAATAACACATCAATTTACTCAGAACCATTAGCGTGGATGGTCTGAGCTATTAACTTCAGCCCTGCTTTGAGCACCTTGATAGCTGAAAGAAGTTGTTGGCATCCTCCTAAAGTCACAGCAGCACCAAGAGTGTGGGGATGAGGAGTGGAGAGGGTCCGTGGAGGCACACAGAGCCTTTCTAAAATATGCTCATGGACCTTGAAAAAAGCAGATGCTGCAGAATCTTCTCCCACTGCCTGGTAATGCTGAGGCTTTATTGATTAAAACATGTCCCTCCCGAGAGTGTAACCTGTAGACAATAGTGAAACAAAGATTATCCTTACACAAAGGTGTTTAAGTAACTCTAATTTCTGTATTGATGCTCTGTGGCAAACTGCAATACAAACATCTGTTATTTTCATCCCTTTTTTCCTCAGTCAGTCACCAGGCATCTGTTAGCCTGAGAGTAGATTTTAATTTTTAGAGGACTCTGTACACTTAAGAATGAATGCTCTACCCAGGGAAGGGGTGAGATTCAGGAAACTTAAAAATGGGCTATATCTCCTAGCAATTAGGTTATAGAACATATATCTAATATATTTTAGCATAGTCATCATTATAGTTAATGTTGAAAAGATGTGACTACAAATAGAGTCTGACAGTGGATCCATAAACAATTGAGTCTGGCCTAATTTCAAACATGAGGAACTGCCTGAAACTGGCTAAACCTGACAGATCTGACTCCAGTGAGAGTCACTCAGAGAGTCCAGCTAGTGTCAGGTTAGTAGAAGAGGATTTCAGTATTGCACTCACTTCAAGAAATGGTAATCCACTGTTGATGCAATAGATATACAACAGAATGATACAATTACAGTAACCCAACAAGTTAGTGTAAAATCTTTTAAGAACAGTCATGTTCCCTCATTAATTAACATGGGGAAAACAACAGTCTGGTTGGTATCTCCTTCCTTGTCCCCAGCTTCTGTACCTCTTTCCTCTTGTATTTCCTGTGAGACAAATTCTGTTACCTGCTTTAAATCTTTGCAGCAATTTTTGCTTCAAATTCTCTTCTGTTGACTTATAAATGAAACACGACATTACCAGAATATTGACAACGTTACAGATGGTGACAAACCACAAAACATATTTACTGTATATATATGTATAAAGCATAGTCTTTTTATAGCTCAATTAGAATAGATAAGTGCTTTGCTGGTCATAATATAACTTCTCCTAATTCATATCTCACAGAAGCAAATGGCTGAACAAAACCACTACACTGCCTCATTAAGTGATATGCAAGATGCCTGCTAAGATGGGAAAATGCATTTTTGGTTGATGAAGTCTGTGTTGTTATCATCAGAACACCCAGTGTATCAATTCATTGTGGTACTGACTTCAGACAATGAATTAAGAAACAGCATTAGTGGGGGGAACCCAAGAAATGAACAAGGCAGTCTTGATAATGCACCATGGTTCAGATGAATGCAGCCATTCAGATTATTGAACAAATCAGTACAAAGTGCAAGAAAAAGCAATAGGTAGGGAAACTGTCAGAATCACAGCACTGGTAAAGAAAACCTATTTAGGCTGACTTGCTGGTGCCTTTATTGCCTTCATAGACATAATATATTTAGCAATAACAGCCTGCCATGACCTTTTTTCTAATCAAGTTGTGAGTCTTTGTACTGGGGAAAAGTGATTGTGATATTCCATTTTGTTTGTGCCCCTTGAGGAGGAGATACCACATCCACCAGCACATCAGAAGCTCCATTTCCAGAATTGCATGCAAGCCATTGTTACAAGGGCTGTTAAAAACCACCACCGACAGTGCTGACATTTTGGCCCAGTGATAAATGTTGTAGCAAAATAAAACTATTTCCTTCAGAAAGGTCAAAGCCAAGGGGATAAATTAGCATAGCTCCTGCTTATAGAATAAAGTTGGAGAGTTGGAATAAAGATTTGTCTTTGTTTCCCTTTGTCCTTCTGAGTAAGAGGATTATTGTTTTGTGCTTCCACAAAGTAAAGTGAAAAGGAAGGATGGAAAGAAATCCTGTCACTGTAAATGTTCAGTCACAGAAACAATATGGGCTATATTCCTTCATATTAGTTGGTCTTAGTCCTCTTCTGCAACAAGGCCAACACACTTGTTCATTTTCAGCATCGACTCAAGCTGCTTCCTTGAGATATCTTCAAGAGATTAATGTATATAAAAGAAGGATTAGAGAGTCTTAACTACCAAAAGTGTAGTGGCCTTCAAAAGAGATTAATTTGTCCTTCTTCTCCTATGTCCTCTTCTCATCTTGGCCAAACATCTCTTTTCTGATGTTGTTCTCACTTCTGATGGAAGCCACTAAAAAGGTTGGAATTACTCCTCTGGTTTTGCTCATCTGGAATTTTTGTAAGCTGTAAATAACTCTCAAGTTATGAATTTTTTAGGCACAGTCTTCCTGAGCTCCAGGTGCTTGGCATGGGAGTCAAGATGTGGCTTTCCACGTTTCTGTTTCACACTGACTTTCTTTCTAATTGTTGTTTTCAGACACTGCAATTGTTGGGCATTTTCGTAATAATATTTCCTTCCTTTAATGTGTTCTGAAGTGTTATTCAGAGAATCTTTGACTTTACTATCAGCAGCTAGGATGACAGGTGTGGAGAATTATCCTCAGAAAATGTAAGACTTGTACAAAAAAAATTAAGCATTTTATTCCAAGTTGTGAAGATGTTACGCCTCACTTGTGGGAGACTGTTAGGGATTCTCTGTGTGAGATTTTCCTGTTCCAAGAGGAGCTTTAATAGATCTTGACATTATTGCTGTTCTGCATTCAGAATGAAACCCTTGTCCTCCCTGCACCACTTCTGTGATGACTAGCAGGAGAGTGCCCCTCCTCTCAGTGGCAAGAACATTGCTTTGGTAATTCTGTTCACTCTTCATCTCTGCTCTCTCCTCGCCTCGGTTGATCAGAAGATGTCACACAAAGGGCAGCAAACTTTCAGGAGAGAACTAGGTCACGATTTTATTTAATCTGTGCATGAAAGAAAAGGAGAATGAAGGATTCTTGGTGATGTGAGTAAGGAAGGAGCCATACAGGCAGCCACAAACCTTTCTCTGTCAGACACAAAACAAGTAAATTCCTTTTCAAACAATGGCTGAATTTACTACTGGCATTAAGTTAACTCCAAGGAGTTGTACCTGTTTGCAGCTGTTGGCCCTGGTGATGGTATCTCCCTTAGAAATGTCTGTATTTCTGCTAATCTAACTTCAGACCCCAGCATTCTTATTTGATTTCACATTTGCTATGTAATCGCAATTTAAGAATGAAAATGCTTTTTATAATATAATTCATAAAGCAGCTTACGGTCTTGCATAATCAAAATGGTAAAACAGAAACAGCTCACTGCACTCTGAAATGCATACTAAGCTAATTAAAAAATTATAGCATCATAGAATTTTAAGGGGTTGGAATGGGCCTTAAAAATCATCTAATCCCAAATCCCCCTGCATGAGGGGAAGCAGAGGGGCAACCTATTCCAATGTCTCACCACCCTCACAGTACAGTATTCCTTCCTAATACCTGGCCTAAATCTCCCCTCTTTCAGTTTATATCCATTACTCCTTGTCCTGTCACATCAGTTCCTGGTGAAGGGTCCCAGTCTGGTTTCCCAGCAGGCCCCTTCAGGTACTGGAATATTGCTGTGAGCTCCCCACACAACCTTCTCTTTTCCAGGCAAAAAACCCACAACTTTCATCAGGGAGCGTAACTTCTAGGAGACTGTGGAAACTTTGAAATGCTTGATAACAGTGCAAACCAAATTACTCTGGACAGTGCATAAAATTAGCAGTAATTAATACGTGTGGCTTGTCTCATCATAAATGATGCGTCATCAGAAATGGCATATTAGATCTGGCAAAAAGCATTTCAGTTTTTAAGCAAAATTTATTGGTTCTGCACGTATTGGGTACTTGGTTCAAAACTGCTTTTAGCTTTATGCATGGGATTCTGCACTTCCAGGCTGTGTTTAAACTAAATTCCATAGTGATTGGACCAAGATACCTTATTTTTAACTGAGACCTAACCATATATGCAAGTGTTGTGAGAAAATTTGCACAATTGATCAGAATTTCCTCCAGCCCATCAAATTCACTTCTCTCCTGTCCATCTAGAAAGACAGAGTAGATCCAAAAGCTTTGCTGCTGTGAATACTTGTCCTGGTTCCAGCCAGAACAGGATGAATTTTTGCAGTAACCAGGAAGGGGCTTGGCTAGGACCCAGAGGTTATTCTGTACCATGTCATTTAGAGGATATTTTCAGTGTATAGTGCAGCATTAAGTAACACAATTAACCATGTAATTAATCACTTCAAGTTATTATTTTTCCCCCTCATGATATGAACCTGGACAAACTGGGGCATTGACTTAATCAAGTTCCAGTGTATCCAGAAATGGAGACCTGTTGTTTCTTAGTCTGATCTTCCTGAAGTGCTGTGTGCCACTCTGCCCCCTCCCCTTCCCACCGGGATGCCTCACAGGCCCTCCTGCAGCTTTCCACATCACTCTGAGGTTAACCAGGGCCAGGGAACACAGTTATCCATGGTCTGCCTCTGCCGCAAGGCTCTCTCTGAGCCTCTCCAGCCCATTCAGAGGCTACAAATAGTACATTCGCATCTGTGGGTTGTTCCCAATCCAGTTTTTATAGGCAGCTGCTTTAGCTTTTTTGGAGACATGAAGATCTGCAGAGCAGCTCTATTATTAAATCCTGACTAGTGTGATTCTGAACACACTTTCTTTTTTTTTAATTGAACACATTTTCATGGAAATGGGAGGGTTTGTTCTATGGAAAACAAAAAAGTGGTGTATTCCTCTTCTTCACCCCCTCAGTGTGTTGTGACAAATAATGAAAATTATTCTTCTTCTCTCCCCCTCCCACTTAATGGACCCTGATTCTTAAGCATTTGAGGAATGCAAACTTCCAGCATAAATGAGTGGATACTGCCAATAAAAATCCTGCCCTGCTTTCAGTGGCTGTGCATGTGTCACCTCCCCCCATCATTAATTGTCAAGCACTGAGATTGCAGTAATTTCTGCTTATGAGTGGCATGTTGGTGTGTTTATTACTCTGCAGTGGAGTTCAGGACTATTTCTCATCTCTTTTTGCAGTGCTAATCACCACCTCAATAGCTACAGACAAGCAAAGCTGCTCTAAGACCTGAAGAAGTTGATGCCTACAGAAACAAACTTTCTCTGTCACTAATTGTTCAAGCAGTCACAATATTTCAGACCTTAATAAGAGAGTTGTGTGAGTTTCTGTTTCAAACTAAGCATTTTTAAGGATTATTCAATTTCAAACAGTGATTGCTGATTATATTTTAAATGGGTTTTTTTTTGGGAAAGAGTACAGTTGTATTCCTGGCTACCTGAGAGCTTTAAGTGTTGTCATAAATGTGATGGAGAAGACACTAATCCTAAAAAACAATGCTGTAGGGCACTGTAACCCTTCACTGGTTTCCTGCCTGTTTGATACACCATCCATGTTCATTTCCCAGTTTTAGCCCCTTCTGAGCCAACATGGACTCAGTGCAGGCCCCGAGTATGTAGGACTTTGTAATTGCTGCAATTGCCATCTGTTGGAGGCAGAGATCCCTCTGCTGGCATCGACAGAGGAGCCAGACCTGGCTCCATTGCCAAAATATGGCAACTGGTGGATACACAGACTCTTCTGCAGTAGGATGTGGGCTCCTCTTTCATTCTGCATCAGCACGGTGAAAATTCACCTTAAAACATTGATCCAGAAAGATGCTTAACCTTGATTTGTGAGGGCTGTTTTTCAGTCACAGCTGCTCTCTGGAGAAGCAGGGACCCTCTAAAGCAGAGCCCCTCTGCAGAGGAGACTCTGTGTGGGTGGCAGGGTGAGGTCCATGCCCCTGGCAGCTGGGGCAGCCACTTGGCTCTGGCATTGGGGCAGAAGAGTGCAGGGTCACAAAGGACCCTTCTCGATGGCTGTCAGGCAGCTCAGGGAGGGTGCTGTGCCCATGAACAGACTTTGAGCTTTTCCTGCATGTAGCCATTGATTTCCAAGGTGATGTGTTAACCTGCTCTGCCTCCTTAATGGTCAACATGGAAAGAGCCAAGGTCTGCCACGGAGAAATCTGAACAGACACATCACATTTTAGACAAAACTTCATGCTGTGGCTTTCACTGGGGTTTTATGGGAGTTTGAATTGCTAGTAAAAGAAGAATCACAGAATGGGAAGAAGTAAGGCAGCAGAGTTGGAGCACAGTTCTCACAAATTAATTTTATGGCTAGATGTTCCAAGAGGACTGATCTGAAAAGTGCCAGAAGATCATTACATTCACAGATTGTTGATAGCATCTTGGGTTTAGGATCCTTCCTGAACGGCCCTTCCCGAGTAAATTGCATGGAACTGATTTTACTGCTCCAGAAAGCCACAGGGAAGAGGCAGCACTGCCAGGACTTGAAGCAGAATTTTGCAGGGGCCCAGGTGATGTGAGCCTCAGGGCTGTGCCAGTAAAGCCATAATGACATAATGACACTCTGCAGTACTGTACACCTCCAGTGACTAGCTCCTGGCCTGATGGTTTGAACGGGGTAAAATAGTTTTGGTGTTATCTGATGAGATGGGACTCTTTAAAAGCAGTGTATCCTATCCCAATGCTGGTGGAAGTTTAAGGTTTCCTGATACAATAGACAATATTAAGAGTTTATAATTTTCACCTATTATGATTACACATTCCCATTTGATGATTTACACAAATGGAAAATTATTGCCATCAGTTAAAAAAGCTAAAAAATCCCCCCAAAATAAGAGATAACTCATATTTGGATAATTTTGTAAGCCAAATTAAATAATTTACATACGTGAGCAAATATATGGGCACCTTTACAATATATACATGAGCAGCCAAAGGAGGGCCACAAGGATGCTGAAGGGTCTGGAGGAGAATCCTTATGAGGAGAAGCTGAGGTAATTCCCCACCTAATCTGAGCAGACATAAATGTTATCTAATTCAAATCCNGTGGGAAGAAGCTGAGGTCACCTGGTTTGTTCTTTCTTTGTAAAGAAATTACCCATCTAATTTGAGCAGATATAAATGTTATCTAATTCAAATCCAAATTTAGAAAGTTAGAAACTTTCCTCCATTTGTATTTTGTGTATGAATTTTGTGTATGAATTTGTGTATTTTTTTAGTTTTAATTGAACCATTGTTATGCTGTCCTCATACTTATCCTACTTATATAATTAATATGTAGTCATCTGCAATGAAAACATTACTGTCATATCCTTCTGTCGTTTGGAAAGAATGGAAATGATCCTTCCTTTTCATTCTTATTTTCAGAAGGTTGTCTAAATCTGAGGAGTGAGAGCAAGAGGATCTGAATGCTGTCCTTGATTTTGTCACTTCTTCAGAAGCTTACTCCATTTTGTGCCTTAGTTTTACCATTATGAGGGGATTCAGTGATTCTGTACTTCCTACTGCAGACAGTTTATTAATATTTACTATCAATTTGTGATTCTTAAGTAGAAGGTTGTATTCAGATAAAAAAAAAATTACTTCTTTACAAGTATTATTTCCATGTCAAAACTCTACAAAGAAGCTTTGCAAAGCCAAACACAGTGTTATTGGCCCAGCTTTAGTACTGCATATAACTGTACAGACAGAAACTGTACTGCTTGTTCTTCCTACTACAGAACTTGTGATAAATATTTCAAATGGCAATGGTGTAATTATCTTTGATTAGTGACTGTGCTAACTTTAAAATTAAAAAAAAAGTAAAGCAGATGTTGATTACCAAGCACTAATGTAGTGCTTTCATGCACAGCTATAATTCTGCTCATGAATATACATTAATCTTATGCACCAGTTGTTATCGTTATCTACAATCAAAAGACACTAACCAATGCTGTTTCATTCTGTAAATGTTTATGAAAAGTAAAGGAAGTACAGCAGTGACCACATTGCAGGATAGTTCTGGATTATATAAAATCCTGCACTGCTTTTTTTGCTTTGCTGATCAAAATAATTAAATTTTTTTGCTACAATCAAAATATTCTGAAATGAACTTCTACAGAGTTTACACCTTCCTTTGAGTATGTTACCTGCTGCCAACCTCTGCCAGCAACCTCGAAAGACTCATACTAACAGTTTATGGAATAACATTGTTAATAAAATTGTGGCAGGTTAAGGTTCAAGGATTGCCTGTGAGAGTATCTGACTGCAAAAACATATTCAGAGCAATAATTCAAAGTTAGCCCGAGGCAATCATTCAGCACACGCAGAGGACAGTTCTTATCCGAGGCATCCCTACTGGGGACAAGACAGGTTCAGCCTGTTGGCTGATCCCAGAAGTTACAGTGGAGTCTTCCCTGACTTCTCCCCACTCTTCACTCACTTCTATACTATTTCTCTACATTCAGGTGGAGCTGGAGTGACTCTAGTCATCCATCGTGCTCAGTGAGGGGTGGTTGTACCTCGGAGGTGGGTAATGTCAGTATTACCTCTGAGGTAAGCTTGGGGTGGAGATAGGTGTCAGTATGACACCTGAGGAGAGGAATTTCACCAGGCTTGCTGGCTCCACAGCAAGACATTCTCTTTCATGTCCCTCGGTTTTCAGTTGCTGTGCTGTTTATCAGTTAAAGGTACCACTGAGTTTCCTTCTCCGCAGTGGTTTTGACAGAGCTCAGCTTTGGTGTCTCCACTCTGCTCTATCCTCCCTTTTTACCCCCTTTAGATTTTATTGTGTGGGGGAAGCAGAGCACGCTGACTGCATTCCATCCAGGGAGTACCAACCACATTTGCCCCCATATTTTCCATACTGTTATAACTGTGTCTTTAACTTTCCACTTTTCTTTCATTATAACCCCACAGGTTACCTTTTTCCCACAGGTGCAGTCCTACATAGTGCCTGAATACTTAAGAGGAAAAAAAACCTCCTAGAGTAGTCTAGGGAGAGAAGGAGAAAGTGACCTACAGGTGAAAAGGTGTGAAAATAAAGTGCTTGAGTTAGGCTTTAAATAATGTTATATCATTTAGATATATCATGATGTATTCCTTTATATAATTTTATATGTCTTGTTATCAGCATCTGAATTAAATGTCTAGATTTCTTTTGTATTTTGAGGAAAGAAAAAGCTACTTATGGAGCACAATTCATTTCTCCTTGGAGAGGATATGTAAATACCAGCAGATGAACTGTGCTCCAGAAATGTTCATTTCTCTCTACTGGCTCTCATGTGAGTTTACTTGGCTAGCAAAAATGTGAATGGCTAAAAACGGGGATATCCAAAATAAAATTAATCTCATTATTGGGATCCTCCCCAGCTCCGACATTATCTCTGTAGTTGTTATAAAGTTAAAAAATAGCAATGGAAACCTGCAATTAAAATCAGCAGGTCTCACACAAAACCTTGAGTGACAACAGGTTGTTGAAGCTTCTGCTCTGCTGCACTTCAGTTTTTTCCTGCATCCTGACTCAGCACCGTGTAGGCTGAAATTCTGGGCTTGGCATTGCGTGTGCTGCTCCTTCCTGCTCATTTCCAGATCAGCTCTAATTATTGCATCCAGTGTGATGGGGGCTCCCAAGGAACACGAGTGCTGGGGGCTCATGAACCCACAAGAGCTTGTTGCTGTAGTAGCCCCCCATGGAGCATTTGCTTCTTTGGTTGCTTTTCGGATTCATCTCAATCTTGTGGTCTTTCAAAGAGCACAAGTCTTTATTCTGTACTAGGCCATATCACACTTGATTGAACATGCCAGATGTCTCTAATAATTTTATTAAATATCAGTTTTCTTATGCAGTTTTTTAGGGCAATTTAAATGCTTGGATCTCATTGGAAAGGTCCTTTCCTTTCCTTTCCTTTCCTTTCCTTTCCTTTCCTTTCCTTTCCTTTCCTTTCCTTTCCTTTCCTTTCCTTTCCTTTCCTTTCCTTTCCTTTCCT
>VZRO01003743.1:248880-269272 GCA_013397915.1 Daphoenositta chrysoptera
CTTTCCCTTTCCTTTTTTATTCTCTTTTTTTCTTCTTCAAACAGTCACAGAAGGTAAGAACAAGAACTGAAAACCAATCTGGGAAGAGTGCAGTCAGCAGAGTAAGGCCTGTTCTGAGTTTTCATTTTCCTCTCTCGTTATTCTGACTGATCTTTGGCAGAGCAAGGCAGACATGTGGGCTGTATTTCTAACCTAAACTTTTTTTGACAGCCGTGCAGCAGACTCTGGGATGGCAATTGATTGTAGCACTGTACAACTTAAACACGTCTGTGAACTGCAGGAGCTGTGCGATTACTCCCCTGGGTTTTCTAAAACAGATCTCAAAGTTTCTTACATACATTCTGTGTTTTCCTGCAGAGCTGAACCTGACAAAACGCTCTCTTGGCAGTGAGGATGCTTGTAGTGCTCAGCATTCTGGTAGGGACAGAGGCACTGGGGTCCTCTCTCCTCCAAAGAACAGTGCAGAAAAGTGTTTACATTCCACAATGTATTTCTTCACCACACAATTCACTCCCATCAAGTTGTTATATATATAAAAAAACATATCATTTCCATCATTCTGAAGGAGTAAATCCAACTGCCTAATCTCTTCATATGGGTGTTCCTCGTTTCTATCAAATAAAAGTGCAAAATGTCATGTTTTTGCTTCCCCAGAAGGTGCTGTAAGTAATTCTTACTGGAAGCAGAGGGAGGTGGAAATACAGTTTCAAAGCAAGTTCTGCTGGCTATTTTGTGACAGCATAGACTTAAAGGCACTCACAAGAAAAGCAGTGTGATTTCCTCTACTGGCAGGATTTGGCGTCATGGTTTTAAACGGACTCAGTGTTTTGCCCTTGCAAAAAGGGCAGAAAGGAAAAGGAAAGAAAGAAAATTGTTTTGTACTTGTCTTTGAAAAAGACTAGACCAAGAAAATAATGAAGAACTGATAAAATTGGTAAGCACAGTGGCCCAGGATTGTTGGCTGTGCATGTTTAATCTGTCAAGATAAGGCCAGGAAACACTTGGTTCTGATTTCTCTTGCAATAATTTCACATCTATTTGATAACTCTGAATGCAGTAGTAAGACTCCTATTTTAACTGCATATGAGATGCATTTCAGCTCTTATTCACAATTCTGGCTTCACAGCTCAGGCCTGTCACTACTAAAAGATTGAACAAATGTACAGGAATGATTAATTCCTAAGAATAAAAGCTCACAATGAAAACCCAAGCCAGCAGGTCTGTAGGATGCTTGAGCTTGCCCAGCATGCTAAGGTTTTTTTTTTTAACTAAGCAAAATTACCTTTTTTTCCCAGATGACATCCAGGACACAGCTTTTCAAGGTCAAAAAGCTGCTAAAACTCATCCAGCCATCCTCTTTTTTAAAACATTTCAGGTGAAGGGAGGGAGCAAAGGTAAGCTGTTGCCCTTTGTGATGTTCTCAGTTTGTTAAACTAGATTCACCATTGTATCTGGCCCCCTTTTTAGACTTCTTTATTCTCCCTAGGCTTCCAATTTAAGTCAGTGACTGTAGGCAGCAAAATGCTGGTTTCACAGCACTGAAAAGAGAGCTTAGTTCAGTAAATTTGTCATTTAAAATCATCCTATGCCCCCAAACTTGGGGCTTGAATCCAGTCTGAATAAGATGCTTGAACTTTCTGGGATTATCATGCTGTGGGATGGAGAGGTTTTCTCAAATTCATTGCATTATACATGTAAGAATGAGGTAGAGGTGCTCTGTTGGAGCTACTCTTTCTGGGAATGTACTCTTTATCTGATTCACACGGACAGTGTATTTCATCTGCCTGCAAAATAGAGTTGTATCCGTGCAGCTAATTTGATTTCTAACTATCTTAAAACCAAGCAGTACTTTTCTTCCTCTTTCTCTTTAACTGAACTTGACAGATAATTGCTGATATTTTCTATGTGGTGGCTACATGCCCTTAATGTTGGGGTTATGACACAAGCTCAGCTGGACTTAATGTAATACACACAGTCAGTGGCTTTCACTTTTTCACCAGAAACACAGCGAAAAAAAAAAAAAGAGATGTTCCCCCACTTGGCACAACAAAACCTGATATGCACACTGCAGTCACTGACAGAGAGCACTGCAAATCCTGACCCCTTGACCTCAGTTCTGTTGGTGCAGAGGACTTTTGGACTCAAGAAAATGGTGTACATTTGCTCCACTGTGTGGAACAGGTTTATCCCCTGGCGCTCCACAGGAACACCTGCTTTTTTCTAGGCCAGAACCAGATCAGAATTATGTGCCCTCTGGTGTACAGAATCAGAGAATCAGGTTGGAAAAGACATCTCAGATCGTTGAGTTCAACCACTAACCCACCACCACCAACGCTCAGCACTAATCCATGTCCCCAGGTGTCACATCCATGCATTTTTGAACCCTTCCAGGGATGGCGATTCCATCCCTTCCCTGGGCAGCCTGTTCCAGTACCCAATCCCTCTTCCAGTGAGGAGTTTTTTCTAATAACAAATCTAAACCTTTCTTGGTACAACTTAAGGCCATTTCTTCTCATCCTACTGATGCCATAATGATATTTTGCCTTTTCTTTTATACCTCTTTTGGATGCCTTTGTGGCCTTTTGTATTCTTGGTGTTTCTTTTTAGCCTACATTCCTAGACTTGATGTTTTGTTGAGTTAGGAGACTGAACATCTTGGAGGCCTCAGACACCAAGGTCCTCTCTGAACACATTTTGTAAACTCAAAGATGGGTCTGGCCAGGGGAGGGTTCCTGGGGAGGGGGGTTCACTTGGCCTCACTCACTGGGGAATCTTTGACAGATGTGCTAATTTGTAACACCTATAATTCTATACCTGATCTATCGTGGGTGTGCATTTTGGGGTGGGCATTTCGATGTGCATGTTGGGAGTGTTCCACCTGGACAGAGTGCACCAGGGATCATTGAAATAAACACCGAGGGAAAAATCCCTTTTTCCCTTCTAACCGTGCTCAGCTCTGATTTTAAGAACTAAGGCTCCACAGCTGGCACCACCCCCACTTGTTACTTGGAAGAAGAAGACCGACTCCAGCCCGTTTATAACCTCCTGTCAGGGCACTGTAGAGAGAGAGAAAGCCCCCCTGAGCCTCCTTTTCTCCAGGCTGAGCTCCCCCAGCTCCCTCAGCCCCTCCTTGTGCTCCACCCCCTTCCCCACCTCTGTTGCCCTTCTCTGGACATCCTCCAGCACCTAACCCAACACATGGGTTGTCAAGTTTTCTCACATAACAATCTGTGCAAAAAAAAGAGATAAAAATATAAAAGCAAAGGTTGCATTTTTAAATGTATCAGGTAATACTTGTTCAGTATTAGACCAAGAGTATATGTATGAATGCAATTTGACTTGTAACATTGAACAAAGCCTGGTTAATGAGTCAGAGGCAAAATTCATAACATAATTGCACTTGCAAAACAAATGTGCTATTATTTGCTGTTCATTTAGAGCAACCCTTCCTGAATAAACAAGTAGAATATTTACACATTCAAGTCTCTGTGTCTAATTGTGTTTGTGCATGTAGTTACATATTGCAATTACTGTTCATTGATGCTATGCGTGCATTTTTTAAAATCTAACTTCATAAGTTCAGATCTAGCTTTATTGCCTCACAGATATATCCGAGGCTTGTGTGTGCATATATATGTTTATTCTATTTTTTTCCAAACAATTACTTTTAACTAAAGGTGTCACAGTCACACCCACCAGTTATGTACTGGTTTCTCTTCTAGAAAGGATCATGTGGTGAATGAATAAACCAAGAGAAAATTCAGACTGTCCATTGCACAAGGAAGTGAAGTAAGGGATATTCACATGGAAAATGAGAAAGAGGCTGAACCTTAAAAGTTTGAGGTAGGTTTTAGTAGTAGCTGGGATTTTTCCTTGATTAATGGCAATTCATTAAATTCTGATTTTGAAATGACTCTGAGTCCTACTACACAAAACTATATGCTCAGGCCTTTCATGAGGGAGTAAAAAAAACCACCAATCTCCCCTTTAAAACTTAGGTCTCTTTTGACTGCATCATAATGGAGTTGTAAGCAGTACATAACTAATCCTCATCCTAAAAACTGGCCTTTTCCCCCCAAGGGAATAGCATTGGATTTTGATTTTAAAATGCAGATGACTTTAGATTTACAGTTAAGGACTGTATACAATGATGTCTGGAGTACAAAATACAAAATAAGAATTAAAGTATGACCTGATAAGGTATAGTAAGGCACAGCACTCTTTAGAATGACTTTAGTCAGGATATGCAAACTGTTGAAAATATGCTTTAATTCCACTACTTTAAAAAGTAATCAAGTCCATAAATTATGGGTAAAGGAGGAGATAACTGATTTGAAATCTGAAAGACTGCAAAGTGACCAGCAACCAGAATAAGACATGGAATTCTTAACTAGAAAAAGAACTATTAAAATGTGGAAAGTGCAAACTCTGGACAGGCCAAAACAAAAAAGTCTTTATGCCAAGTTGTTGCAGATGAAAATGGTGTCACCAAAAATCTTCAAGCTTCTTTTCTCTTCTTATATATGCTGATAACATATATAAGTATCCAAGAAATTTCAGTGTTTGTGGACTCTTTTGAAAGTTATCAGTCCTCAGTGGCAGATCTACATGAATAAAAATCTGAATAAAAATTTTAGCCATACATTGTTTGTATGGTTAAAGTAGGAAAATTTCAATGGAAAAGAGTTAATTTCTTGCCACCTATCACTTCCCCTTTTGTGCCTGAAAATCTTTAATTTGGGCTTGGAAATCTTCATTCAGTCTTATTTTACTCCTGGAAAGATCTATTTTTTAAAAAACTTTTTAAAAACTGTTTTTAAAAAAAAAAAAACAACTTTTTTTTTTTTTTCATGAACATGCCAGTGGAGCTATTTGGATTACTATGTGAAAATTCCTTGATCTATTTCCAGAATCAAGTTGTAAAGAATAGTGAGAAAGATAATCAGTAGAGCTAGTTGGGGGAAGAGCTTCTGTGACATGCTTTGTGGTACTAGGGTGAAACCAGCCAACATTACAAAATTACTGAAAAAAACACTATCAAGTAACTTCTTTGATCCCCTTCCATCAGGATATGTGCATTCTAGACTACTACAACCACATACATTCACTGTTGTAAAGCACCTGTTACCCTAATATTGGGGTAGATGTTATGATACTTATCAAAATGTATATGAAATAAATTTCAGAAATGCATCTCACTACACAGGATTCCAAACCACTTAATGGAATCATTTTAAATGAGTCTAGAAATACAGAGGAAGCCTGCTGCTGCATGGGAAACCACCTTGTTAGGATTCAGCAACACACAGATCCCAGTACTAGAGAAACCTCTCTTTAGGTTCTTTCACAGAGGGCTGAAGACAAGGTGTCTCAGAGGAAGCCAGGACAGGAAAGCCATGGAGGAAACTGTGATGGAGAAGTGGGTGGCACAGGGACAGACAGACATACTCCCTGTGTTAGCCCCTGGTGACTCCTTTTGGTGTCCACAGGCCAAGGAAACTGAAGCACTGCAGCAACCACTGTCTGTAACTGTGCCTGGCAAATATTTTTCTAACCACAGAATGCATAAAGCTCAACAGATTTTTTTATTTAAATGGCTAAATCCAAAATATAGATTCCCAAAAGTCTTCCCAGTGACTAGTTAAGCCTGCAGATACCTACTTGTCCACTAACTAGGATACCTCAGTAGTTGTCCACTGAGCCAACACAGAAGTCTTTTCTTAGTGAGCAGCACGGTGTTTAATCTCCAGCAGGATTCAGAAATCAAATTTTTCCTTTCCCATAATACCTGCAAAGACTGATCAAATTAATACACTTAGAGCAGAAAGGTGAGATTTCATGCTGAACACAGGGGAAAGGAAGAAGAAACATGTTGTGCATTTCCCTTATTTTTTACTTAGAACCTGGTTCCACCCAGAGGATGAGAAACTGAGCTTCAAATCCTCCCATTGTTGGTTTAAAGCAGGAGTTTGTTTCTAGGAGCATGTGCTCCTACAGTCTGAGATAAACTTCTTACCATTTCTGCTATCAAAGCCTTCCTGCAGCCCTTTCCTTCTTAGGAGGTGAAACCCCATCTTTCCTTCTTAGGAGGTGAAATCCCATCTCCTTAGGATTCCCTGCCAAGAGTTTAGATAATTGAGACTGCAAGCATCTCTGGATTAACACAGTTTTAGCACTTGTATCGAGAAGATTATGGTGTGGACAATAGCAGGGTGCTTAGGGCTAGGTGTGGTGAAGCTGTGCCTAATTCTTTTACGTGGATCAAGTCACTGAGATGATTGCTTCAGCCCTCCCTCGTTAAAAATCCAACTGGTATCTCAGAAACTTTTACTTATACAACAGTTTGTAGTAGGAAATATAGAAAAACATTTCCAATATAAATTAGAGGATGGCCCACTTCTACAAAATAAAACTGCTTAGGACATGGTGGTGAACACAACTATTCCTGTTTAAGTTTTTTATCTTGATCATTGTGAGAATTGGGATGTCTTCAGCATGTCATCTCCTCTAAAAAGGCAGATCTGTCACAGTAGCCTAAGACCTGATTTTCTGCTGTTTAAGATGGAGAAGGCAGTCAGCTCTGGCATGGCCCACTTCTGCTTAGCTCTGTAATAAAAGTGTCCCCAGAGAACAGCAGGACCATAAGGACACACCCCAATCTTTTCTTGTCTGTAATCTGTAATGCTGGCAAGGCAGTGAGTTCTGTAGCCCAGACAGGAATGCTGCCTAGGATAGACAGCAATTGCAAAGGTGGGGTTTTGTGATAGATTCTTCTGGAGATGTCTCTGTGCTTCAAGACACAGTAAAATCTAGTAATGGAAAATCACAGGTTCTGGGTACCAGCATCACTGCCTGAATTCAAGCCAGAGTGCTACAGATGAGAGGCTTTGTCTCTAACTACCCATCACCTCACTGTTTCAAAGGAAATCTTTGGGGGAAGAAATAGACAGAAATAATAAGAGACTTCATTGCTCTGGTCTTGCTTCTGTCAAGAAAATAAGATTATCAAGGATGTTTAAACAGAAGAGTTTCTGTTGCTGAAATATCATCAGGGCAAATTGCATCATTAGCAACTAATTAACAGTGGAATATTGACAGTTCAGTAAGTGGAAGTACTGTGTGACCCATACCTATCATTTTGTAAGGCTGCCTATGGCAAGGAGAGACAGGTTAAGTTAAATGCTTAACTTAAGTTAATGCTATGCATGGGCAATGAAAAGAAAAAAAATTTACAAACAGGGAAATCCTACTGTGTTTCTTTATGACAGCTCATTTTATGTATTTAAAGAGGAGCTCCTTTAGAAAAGAAAGTGTATCAATGTGCATAGATGCTGATTCTGCTATACAACAGTTTTCTTGGCATAAAAGGGCTGAGATCTACTTGGACTGGTGCTTTGAAGTTCACTCTTTTAGCAGTCATAATCCCAGAAAGAAAATGAACCTTATTTTGAATCTCAGCACAGTGAGAGATTACACATTTCCCTGTTCTATATTTTACAATAGAAAAGGGAAGGAGAATATATCACAGTATCCCTTTTGATACTCTTGCATTATACTTTTTTTCTTTAGTAGTGGAAGAAAAATCATATATTTATGGTATAGCAGGCACATAAGTAGACAGAGTCACGAACATAAGGGGGAATGTGGAAGGGGACTGGTGCTCTCAACCATAATTTAAACACTTTGTACTTTATCTGGTCCTCATCAAACCCACCATATTAAAATCTAAAATATACTGTGGTCTTCTCAAAGAATACATAGTATCAGAGGAGGAAATTTTTCCCAGTTTGTGTCTACATTCTCTGCCAGAAAACAGATGGATGGCTTGCACTGTGCAGGGTAAGGAATGTACCCAAGCTGAAACTGTGAACAATGCTTGCTTGCATTTATAATGGTAAGGTGGAACAGATGGTGACAACTGAGTTGAATGTGAACAGTCCATTGAAATAACCTAAATTGTCAAGCTATTCCTCTATAGAAAGCAGTGTATGCACCATTTGAACAAATTGAAAGTAGCCTTCACGTTATTGAATCCGTTGGAATTGCCTCACATTGTGAGTTATGCTGGCCTGACACGGTTCTACAGAGTGTAAGCTGTTTCATTTTGGTAGCTGTGAATGCTCCAAAGCCAGGGAAAAACTCTCACACGTTAACAAAAAATCCATAACCATTCTACTCTCTGACTCATTTTGTTGCAGAGAAACTTCTGGGCAGATATCTAATGAGATTAACAGGAGTAACAAAAACGTCGTGTCTTCAGTTTTAAGCCCAAGGACAGACTGTTCTTATCAATAGGCTCCAGATCTTCAAGGGAAGGCAGTAAACCAGATCAAAATAAGCTCCATCAAAAATATTGTTCTCCATTTCTGTTAATGCAATGTGTTTACACTCAGCATTTTAAAAGCAGGTCCTGCATGGCTTTTTGTAGGCATGCTGTGCAGAATGAGAACAGGCTGCTTGATTTTTGTGTGAGAGATTAAGCTTTCAGCACCTCTGTGCAACACTCCAGAAGCACTGATGGCTGCTCACTTCTGTGTAAGGGACGTGGACCTTCCTATACACAGCCAGAATGGTACTTGCCAGACCAGTGTGCATGACAAAAACCTGCATTGGGCTGAGCAGAGAGATCTGAGATGGCCCCTAAAGATCTTAAAGAGAGGCTGCAGTTTAAATCCTACCCAGGAAAGTACGGAGGGCTTTGAGGTAGAAGGAGTTACTGGGAGGTAACTTGCTGCTGAGGTACTAAAGCAACTGTTTTTGTGATTAACTTCCATGTGCATGCTCTTGTCCTGTGATAAAGTTGGTGAATGCAAGGTAGTTTATTTCTTTTTCATGCCCTTCTGATCAGGGATATGAACATTTAATTTTCCTGTATCCCACAGTAGCTATTTCTGTGCCTGTGCCATTTTACTCTCTCGAAGTCCTCTCCTGAACAGAGTGAGGTGTATCAGTGGCTCCCATCCCTCGTCAGAAGTGAGATTGGAGTGGAGGAGCCAGCCAGTGTTACCCCACCCTCGTGGCACAACACTTATCTGCTCTTTTGACATCCCTTTCTTACCTGGTCAGGAGCAGAGATTGGAATCAAGCAGTCCATACTAAAAGTGAACATCCCTACCATGATTTTACACGTGATTTTGAGCAGAGGTCCTTTTCAGAATCTCTTTCAGAAATAACTCTATTGAGTTTTAAACCAACTAGCCACTGGAAGCTCACAACTTCCAGAGCCAGTGAAGTAACTTCTGTTTTCACCTGCAGATTGTTTGCAAACAGATAAAAATCTCAAATATTTATTTAAGCCCTCTTTAACTAGGAATTGTACATCTCTTTCTTGCATGTGGAACTGAGAATTTATAAGCTGAAAAGAAGGGATGAGTTGGAGATTGCTCTGTTAGAGCTTTTCTTTCCTGTATTTCTAAGGGAGTGCTGAATACGTGCAAAAATACACTAAGGTTTTAATTAAGGTGGAAAACTTCTCCTAAATTACTGATTAAAAGGAATGAACAAGTATGTTGGCATATTCAGCTATTTGCTAATCGCAGATAATTAATCCTTCATAATGGCTAACCAAGTCTAATATTACTCTGTAAATAATGTATAGCATATTCTTAAGGAATTGTAAGGACATATATAAATATTGCATGCTGCATTCATTTAGCCTATTAAATTGCATTTAGCAGTGGTCAAAAGCTGAAACACAGCATTTTGCACATTTTTTTTTAGGATATAATGAATCTAATATTATTCCTCTTGGCTCTTTTGACTCCAAGTTAAATGGAAGCAGGAACAAGCCTCAGGTAAGTAGTCAATTGTTCAGTACTGTGTGCTTAGAAAAGGGTGAAATTCCTCCCACTGCTGACATTCATAGTTGGTCTGTCTAGTCAATGCCATGAAGATTACCTGCTAACAAACCTTGTCTGAGCCTCAGCACTTATAAAGGAAAACATTCCTATATTTTGCATAGATGTGTGTGTGCCCGGGTATGTGTGTAAATAAAATTATATTCAGTCACTTTTATCACCTTGAATATGAAAATGACTGTGTTGCTCAACAGATAAGGTAAAATGCTGTTATAAAATCCCCACGCAGAGGTTTTGATAAGGCTATCTCTCAAGAATAAGCATACCTCTTTGACCACTGAATTTAATAAACATAGGGAAAACAGCAGTTTGCTAGCCTGTAGCATATTCTAAGACTGCATTAAGAAAAGGAAGCTTAACTTATCATCATAATTGCAGTTTCTTGGCATAAAAAAAAGTACTGTGAAATGTAACACTAGGGCTTGTTATGAGGACTTTCTTCATGTGGAAGAAAACCCTACTGACGAGTGTGATTTGTTGTAAATGCCTTTTTGTCATTTGAAGAGCTCTTCTATAGACATTTCAGACATGGTTTCCCTGAAAAACCCACCAAGCTGAGTTTTTTAAAGAAGGGCAAGAACTAGAAACAAGACATGATTTCAGGCACAGTTGTGTTTTGGTGCTGTTACACACCCAACCCCATGTGTAACAATGGGGAAGAATTTTAACGTAAGGGAGAACAGAGAACATAAAATAAAAATGGAAATTAAATAAAAACAAGATTGTATCTATTTAATAAATGCAAAGCCTGGGTCCCTTCAATCCCAGGAGCCAAAGTAAGGATAGAGAAAGGCAAGTCCTTCAATTATTCATAGATATAATTCAGCAGCAAGCAATTATTGCCTTTGGTTATAAGGATTGAGTTGGCATTGAGCAATTAAACCAGATGTCTTTTTCAAAAAGAAACTACATAACTTTGACAAGACATTAGCACCTATCCCCAATTATGTCTTATTGGATCCAAGCTGTCATCCAGGAGAACATTTGTACTAGAGTTGTGATAAAATAAAATATAGTGAGTTACAGTTGTGTTTATGTGGAATATGGGTTTCTCTACACATATATCTCCTCTCTGCTATGGTCTAATCATTCTTTCATTTCAATAAGATTCAACAAGGCATCATTTTAGGAGAAAATTCCTTTTCTCCCTGCTGTGGAGGTCTTACTCAATTTTCCTTTGTCTTGTAAACTGGATAAATGTAAAGAGGCCAATGATTCTGGTTTCTCAGAAGAATGTCTAAGTATCTTTAAATTGCCACTGAGAGTATTCCATACACACATGAAGGGAGAGGAAAACAAACAAACAAAAATATCTGTTTATGTAGAGTGATAACAAAAGAAATTAGGTTCAGTTAGTCATTGAAATTCTCCAGTTTGTTTCTTTCCAATGTATTTGCAGAAGGCTTGCATTTCTTCCTACCTTGGAGTAGCTTATCTACTCTTCTCTAAGTTTTTGTTTTTACCCTCTGTCTTGTCTATACCCAATTTTAGTGTACTTTGGCACTCCTTTTCAAATAAAAATATAAAACATTGGATTAATGTACTAAATGAAGTGTTCATCTTCTATGTACTCCTGTCTGTTGTGAGTTACAACTTTATTGGGAATGTAAAATTAAATAGAAATCTTAATTATTAATTACTAATTTTTCACAAAATCAACCTTCTTTCTTCCAAAACTGGCTCTGCAAACTACAGCAAGGCAAATCTGCCATGTGATACAAGCAAGATGCTCCCAAAGACAAGACTCAGGACTGTGGTGGTGACAGCCATCATACACTTTTTATATTGAGTTTATATGTTAAGTTATTGCTTTGTAGAATAGCTGAATACACCTCCCAGAATTAAAAGGCTTTCATATTTTCAGGCATGTAAGGTTTACTCCTCTAATCCAAAACTGTAAGATTATAAACAAGTGCTAAAGATTGTATTTATGAGAAACTGTTGAAAAATCAGTCTTGGCTTGACAGTTAAATAATTTGGCACAATGATTTTTCTTGTGATCCTGCTCAGGACCTCAGGAAACACAGTGGCCATAGCAGATATCCAAGCACCTTCAGAGCATCTGATGGTTTGGGTCATGCTGAGTGAAATGGAAAATTGCTGCTGCAAAACTAGAGATCTATAATTCTGTCTAGAGTGTTAAGATTGACTAATGAAAGGGATGACAGGTCACAAGTAGCTTCTAATGTTGGTTAAATGACACCCAAAATAGGCCAGGTATGTCAGAAGGATGTTATTCCTGGTTCTAACGTAATCCTTGTGGACTTTTCATGGAAGTTTAATTGATACCCCTGGTAAACACAGGGCCTGGCAAAGGTCATTTGAAATATTTACTTCTGTTAGCAGCTACATTGCAAGGGATGTACATTCACTACATTCTTGCCTGAACTATTTCAGAAAAATGGGATTTGGGCTTTGGGGATAGACTGCTGCCTCATTAAAGTTTGTGAAATGGGAAGGGTTGGTTCTCCTGGACACTGAAGCAAAAGAGTGCACATTTTTACCTTTTGGTCCAAAATAGCAGGTCTTTAAACTATAAGTTGAACCTACTGTATTAACAAGGATCTTCCTGAAATTTGATTAGTAAACTCTTATTAAAAAACGCCCAACAAACCAACCAAGAAATTAAGACCAGTTCAATAAACAAGATCAAAACCTATTCAAAGTGATAAAAATCTATGAATGTAATTGAGAAAATGTTGGGTTGCAAAAGATGGTGCTACAGTACTAAACACTGAAGGATCCCAATTCATTTCTGACTGTGACACTTGGGTGACTCGCAGCAGCTGTAATTGAAAGGTTATGACCTGGCTCCCTGAGAAAAGGTGCAGTTAATGTGCCTGCAGTCCCACTTCCCAGAGAACATAAACCTACTGGATTGACAAACTCAAATCAGGGAACACAACAGCATAGCAAGAGCATAGAGCTGCCCTGGAAGCCTCTATGCCCAGATAGCCAAGTAATCAAACACAGCAGCCTTCTGCCTTCAAGACACTTCTTGTTACCTTGGGGAGTCAGCCCAAAGATTTTTTCCTCCTGTGCAGAACATCCTCTCTTGAAACAGCTCATTTCTACTCCGTTCCCTGGCACAACAAAGGTTAAAAAGCTTTTTTTTTAAATTTAATTTAATTTCATTTTCCTTTTGGAGTATATCCTTTCAAGAAATAACTGAGCATTCAAGAAAGCAACACTTTGCATTTAAACTCTGGAGGGGGGAAAAAAGCAACAAATTAAATCCTCCTCTTCTCTAGCAGAGAATGCAGCTTTGGCTTAGTGAACATCCTTTATCATTCAGATAAACTGTTGCAGCACTCAGCCATGCCAAACATTTATTCAAAGGGAATTCCTTTTGATTTTCCCTTTATTCTGTACCTCATAAAATGTTCCAATACAGTAATCATTATCTAAATGATTATTCAGATGGATAGTGCCACCATTATCTTAATTGTACATCCAACCTTGCTGCCATCCTTGCAACCACATTGCTTATTTCAAAAGTCCATTCTTAGCCACTGCACAGAAATAAAAACCTTTAACCTTGGGATAGAAACAGCAAAGGAAAAGTCTTATGTTAAAGATTTAAGTGGTATTTAAAAGAGTGAAGAGAAGGGGGAGGAGCAAATTATGTGGTTATTAGAAACCATCTTCAATCAATTTTGTTGCTGAATGAACCAATATTGTAAGATGCTGATAGATATGCATATTACCAAACTAAAGGTTTAGAATCTTTTATTTGAGATCTTTCCTAACTTGTGTAGGAAAGGATTTTTCTATTATACATGTATATTTTATATTTATTTGGTATATATTTGATATTAATTGGGTATTTATTTATTGGGTAATGCTGATGGTTTCAAATGTATATTTTATGAAAGGATCATCTATTAAGAAGGATATATTCCTCCTGAAAACATTTTAGTTGTGAGTTAACAGCATATATTGATGCAAAATCCCTCTGCAAGAATAAAAAATGAAAATGGAGCAAAGGAAAAACACAAAGACTGGACAACCTGAAGAAAATTGGAACCAGTGGGATTAGCTGATTAAAAAAAATATTACTGCTGTAACTGTATCATATGAGGAGATTAGGTGTGCTGTTTCTCATAGAACCATAATTCACTGATACTTACATTCTTCTAAATGTTGCCCTTTACGTACTTCCAGTTTATAGAGTGCCTTTGAGAAGGAGCCCAAGGAATGTGACAGAAGGGTGGAGTTTTTCCTTCTCTGATAACAAACAAGCAGTCTGTGGAACTTTGCCTCCTCGTTCCTCTGGAGCCAGGCTCTGATGTTCTCCCGAGTGCACATCCATGCCATCCTAGCAGGACTGCAGGCATGAAATTGGGAGATGGTGCACCTTTCCCGGGGGAGTGTTAAGGTTTTGGTTTTTTGTTTTTTAAGGTTTTGGGTCTGGGACAGAGGTACAGCACCAGCCCACGCCACTCTTACTGCTGAAGGTACGACAGGAGTGTGCATCTTCCCTCCGAGCTGAATGGCACCTCAGCCAGCAAAGAACAGGCAATCTCTGAAGCTCTTTACTGTCACAACAGATGATGGCTTGCTCTTGAAAAAGGAATGTTTACAGAGTAGAAGAAACCACCTTTGCATCCCACTCAGATCACTGAGTCTGGTATTTTAATCAGTGTGCTCCGTTTGCAAGATGGTTGCGGAGTATAGAACAATATTCTGTTTACATGGTTCTGTTTCTCTTACCCAGCTTGTTTCAGTGATTTAGCTGGTTGGAAGACAGAGATGTGAGAAGTGAAATAGCGGTGGTGACAGAGAATGAAACCTACAGATCCCAGAAATTTTCCCAGGAAAGGGAAAAAAAAAGACAAGTATTGAATTAGTGCTATACCCCTTTCTTCTGAATGTTAAGCAACTCACTTCAACTCACTTGAGACAGTAGTTTCAACTGAGGATTGCAGGGAAATACCATCACCTGAACCCAGGTGAGCTGCACCTCAAAGTCATCAGATTTTGGCTGCAATATATGTGCAGGCACATTTGTGGCCAACTGCCTTGCTCTGCCTTGGAGCTGATTCCAGTGCCTGGGACCTGGTGATGCACATGCCCAGCTCTTGGGCACACCGTGGTGTGGGCCTGCAGTGCCATCCAAGCTCTGACAGATCAAGAAAACAAAAAGGAGAATCCAAAAAAGAGAGGGGGAAACACTTCTGCTTTCTCAGGATTTGCTGATGGACTGTGTGCCTCCTTCTCTCCTGACAGGATGCCTTTAGGGAGGTTTTCCACCCCCACCCATATTGGAGCAGACCTGTCAATATTTATTTTTTTATATATATATATGTACATTTTTGCACCACTAATATCTCTGTCACTTCTGTCTCAATACACAGAACACTCTGCAAGTTAGTGCATTTTTCACCAATAATCCTGAATCTCCTTTCCCATTGCCTCAATAAACCATCGTATTTGTGAAAGCTCTCACTGTCCTTAGCCAGACCTACAGTGCTGGACTGGAAAAATACACGATTTGTAAGTCTGTGATCATGCAAGTTCTTATTGAACTCCACCAGACTTGTGCCAAATTGGCTACAATCAGAAATTAAGTGCAGGCATACCCAGCCCCTCTGATTACTAAGGACCAGCAGGAACACAGGAGGGTTTATTTCCTGCCAAATTTCCATACCTTTAACGCAGCAGAAAAACGCTGCAGAGTGCATTGTGCACCCCAGCCCCAGAGGAAACCATTAATCCTCAGGTGATTTGCTCTTCATTAAAGGAAGATTGCCTCTGCAATGATGTGGTCGCATTTCTTCACCCCAACTCCTACCTCTCTTTTCAAACAACTCCACAGAAAACTCTGACTTTAAAGAAGGCAACATCTATGCATAACATTTTGTCATTTTCTCTAATTTTCTTTTCTAATCACTGCCAATGCTGTCTTCAAGTCTCAATTGCTCTATTTTTTATCTAAGCCTACACAAGCCTTTTTTATGGTAGTGTTCTGTTCACTTCCCCATTATTTCTTAGCTAAAACTTTCCAATTATTTTGTCTTTAGTTAAAAGACTTCACTTCTTAAAATTCACCCGGGGCAACTTCATTATTTTGCTTTCCAGCTATCTATCCAGTGTCAATTATGGGACCATTTTTTGCTGTGTTACTGAAGCAATGATAGTCCAGTTTTCTAACAGAGTGATAACAGCATTTGACTCACAAATTTTTTTTTTTTTAATTGCTCATGGATTTCAATCTAATTTGTGAAATTCATTTCTATTTTAAACATGAGGAAGTAGAAATGTGATGAGCTTTTAAATGAGTGGAGGGCAGGAACACAGACATAATTGCCCCTCTGTTCACTTTGACCTCATTTTGCTGGCAACCAGAGCTATCCACTATAAAAATCATTCAATACAAATGGCTGATTTTTATTGATAAATATGCCTAATTAGCAGCATTTCGGAGGCACTTGACACCACTGAATCAAAGAACTGACCTTGATATCAGAATACTGTACTTCATTACACTGAGAAGAATACTGAGAATGAACACCTATTTTATAAGTTCTTGTTTCTCATATTATTTTGTAATCTTTAATATTTAAAATGTGTATGCTGCTATTAGAAGCATACCTTAACCAAAACAACAGCTTCAGGTATTTTGGAGATACTTAGGTCTTGAGCTGAAAGCAATATTTGCGTGTAATAATTGATTAATTAATTAAACCTAAAGTTCAGGCTCAATTTCCTTGAAATTTCAAGAATCCTTTTAATCTGGAGCCCTGACTGTCACTTTTCAGATTTCCCACGTGGTTTTTCCTGTGAGGTGCTGTTCTGCAGCAGGATGAATGATGCTGATTCGTGTTCCTTGGCCTGTGTGCTGCATCCTAATCAAATTCTCATTCTTTCTGTAGGAGCCACTTATGGCAGTGAGCAAGGGAGAGCCACGGGAAATCTTTGGGGAAGGGAAACCTGGGAGAGACCCAGCCTGTGTTTCCTCAGGTTCTGAAGCCTTCTTGTGAAAAAGGAGACAGAGTCATGTCAGTCATGGGAGGGTGTGACTTCCCAACATAGAGATGCTTTCTGAACTACTGTGGGGCTCATACATTTGGAAGTTTATATGAAATTAATGTTCAAAAAATTACTTTTTTATTATTATTCTTTAGATTTTCAGAGATTTCCTAAAAATGTTGCCAAAACCTAATGCAAGGACTGTATGTTTTTTCATATAATGCATGGGGTGTTTTACCGTTCGAAGGATCTATCACCTATTCCACAAATACTATATTATAAATACTATACTAAGCGTGGAGTTTCCACAGGTGATTGTTTTCAGTTTATTTGAGATCCTTTTTAGAACAAATGGCATTCAGAAGATGAGTTACCCCATGGCAAAAGGGAAAACAAGTGAAATGAACAGCGTTTTGGTCCTTGTGACCCTGTTGTGATGAAAAATGGGTGATGCAGAAGTGTGGCCATCAGCTTTCCCCGATGGCTCCAGCAACATTCCCAGCACCCGTTCCTCTGTCAGGAATTCCACAGCCTGCTTTGAAAGTGCAAGAACCTCATCTGCTGTCAATAAAGCCACAAAGGGCACCTTTATTTCAAGCTGTTAGAGGTTGGGATTTTTACAGAAAACATAAGCAGCTCTATGTCCTTCAGTAGTGCCTGCTGTTGAGATTTGTTCCAGATAATTAGGGTGAGGCACTGGTTCGGGTTTCCCAGAGAAGCTGTGGATGTTCCATTGCTGGAAGTGTTCAGGGCCAGGCTGGATGGGGCTTGGAGTAACCTGGGATAGTGGAAGGTGTCCCTGCCCATGGCAGTGGGGTTGGAAAGAGATGATCTTTTAAGGTGTCTTCCAGCTGCCAAATTATTCTATGATTCTGTGATAATTAGAAAACATCAAGCAGCCTGTTAATTAAATTCCAGTGGGGACCCAGCCTTACCTGTCTCACACCCTGTTCCTTCTGCAGCAGCTCTCCATGAAATGGGACATGGCAGGAATCTGCAAGATTTCAGTGTTCAACCTCCCGAGCTGATTAGGGGACAGGCTTTTTTCCCTCCTCCTTACCTTATCTTACATTCAATGTCTTGCAGGGTGTTTTGTGGCTTAATAAAATCAATGCTTTGCTGGCGTGTTTCATAATAACACACATGTTTAGGTTTTGTTCTTCCTACAAGCCACCGCTATTAATTTACATCAGGAAATTAATTTGTTTCATAAATATACAATAAGAGAAAGTCATTGCTCAAAGTCACTGCATCCTGAGTAATCATAATAACTACCTAACAGAGAGCTCTCTGGAAAATAAGGAGTTTGTTGTAAGTTTTCTTATCCTTTTGATGCAAGTGACTAATGAAAGAATGGTAAATTTTGATTAAGTGTAGAAACTGGTGATAGAATCAGATATCCTTGACAAATTATGTTTAGTCAGGACAATGTGCTGTTTTAAATGTGAGAAGGATACAAACAGCATCTCTCTGCTCACAGCTGCAATGCACTACTGCAGCCAGACCATCAGCCCAAGAAGTGGTTCTTCATTCCCATCCGAGGTGTTTATGAAGCTATAAATATATGTATTTATACATATATTTCAGTGCTCAGAGTCTTCTGAACATATTGAAGCTTTCTAAAAGTCTTTCTGTTGCTGATAATTTTACTGAGCTACTTTTCTCTCTCTTTCATTGCAAACCAGTCTCAAGAAGGTTTAGCTCAGAACCTACCAAAATTACTCTTATTATTCTAAATGGAGATAACTAGTTCATGCTAAAATAATCTTTCACTGAGAAAGCTGGAATAATTTAGGAGAGAGTTGAAGACTGTGTCATTACTCATATCTGGAGGAGTTTGTATTTGAATATTGCCAATTAAAAGTGCCCTTAGAAATAGCTGAAATAGGAACAACTTCTGAGGCTTGTGTTGCTTTCTAATTATATCTTGCTCAGAACTCGAGGTCCCACAGCACCCAGCACTAACAGAAGTTAGAAATGGCACGCAATTCTTAGAGGACTTTCACCACCAAACAATTTTTCTGGTTTGCACTGAATTTCTAGTCCTTGCACTGAAATTCTAGTAGAATTTTAGAATTCCATAAATTTGAGTATTCCATCAATGCTTCCGGCATTTTGTGTAGGCAACAGCTTTTGTAAACTTACAGTGGTATTTTTGTCAGAAAGGTTTTCTGCTCCAAAACCAATGCTTCACTGTTTTTTGATCTCATTCACTTGTTTCTAATCTTCTCTCTTTGAGAGAAGCTCTCAAAAGAGAGCTCTCTTTTAGGCCTCTTACTTAGTCACACTCGTTCTGTTATTATTAAGTCATTTATGGCTCCCAGTAAGTTTTGCTGCTCTTTGAATAAACACCAAAGGTTCAATAGTAGCTTTATTGATTCAGGAGTGCTACAGAAGAAGAACTAGCTGTTTTTGTGTTGGAAATACCATGGTTTGACTGAATTTTCCAGATATTAAAATATTCTTGTCATATCTGAAAGGCATCCCACATCCCTAAGAAAATTCCTCTGAAGTCGTATCCAAGCAGGAGAGATGGGTGTTTGTGTTGCTGGAGTTGTCATCACCAATTCTCATTCTCTGGGATCTTTTAGCAGACATTAGAGCCTAGAGCAGCCTTTGAGGAGCTCTGAGAGCATGGCAAGGGAGGAAAGCAGCTGGATCCACTCTCCTGAATGTCCTTCTGTTCCAGCAGCTGGTACTTGCTTCATAGGAGAAAAATATGCTTTGAATATTCCCACTTCAGTCAACCAATACATTTAAATAGAAGAGAGAGTTCCACTCTGCTTCTTCAATGAATATTCTTCCTTTCACATGTCTGAGTAGCTACGACTTCCCTACAAGTCACCCACTGAATTTGCTTTTCCATGTATCTTCCACCACTGTTTCCTTTGGCTTGGCAATGTTATGGCATTTTATCTGAGGAACTTGTTTTAGGCCTCAGCTCCTGAAGGTTGGGATACCAACACAGACTTAGGCCAGAGTCCCAACGAGTACCTAGGATTACCAAAATATTAAATTTCTCTAAGATGATAGTCCTACAACCAGAGCATATGGGTCTCATCTTCTCCTTCGCTCTATCTGATGCATAAACACAAACCAGTAGGGAACATTGTATTTTTAAGGTGATTTCTTGTCTTCTCATTTAATTTGCAGCCTACATAGGTGTCTGTGCAGACATGGAGACAGCAGCACTGCTGAGCCCCAGAAGGAAAGGGACTGTTTTATTGTGTGGTGTTGGTGAGTCAATGGGACAATTCAAAATGACATTTATTCGTGGATGCCTGTTCTTCAACCAACAGGTAACTGCAATATTTCGGGTGTTTCCACCCAGCACAAGCTCCTTGCACATACAAACTTCATCTGGCTGGAGGCTTCACTGTAAAGGCAGCACAACTGCATGGATTTCACAGCAATATTCCAGCTGACAGGCAGGTTGCTGGGAGCTGAATGTGACTTCTGATCTCCTGCTGACCAGGTAGGTGTTCAGTCTCAGTTCCACTGCTTCTTTCTTTCACAAGTGCATGGTGCTCCTGGGTGTTTTATTGTCAAGTTCTAGCAAAAAA
>VZRO01003743.1:269289-348018 GCA_013397915.1 Daphoenositta chrysoptera
AAAAAAGCATGCCAGAGAAAAGCAGAACATTTATAATTTAAGAATAAATAATAAAGTTGCTGGAGGGTAAAAAATACCATGAAAGTTATTAACTATGGTGGTAGTGTCTATTTAAAATGGTAATGAAAAGCAGTCTGCTCTGAAAGAAAACTATTAAATAAAGGCCCAAATAAGATTTTCAATCAGACCAACACCACTGGTATTACCCAGCTTGCCCAGAGTTTACCTGAGGACCTGGTATTTTGCCTTCTGGCATTCTGGCAGACTCAGGGTTCATGGACACCATCTGATGCTCTGCTCTGACCACTGGTTTTGATAGAGTCACATCAGAATAATTTTTTTCTGAAAGGATGAGCAAACCTATTAAACACAGAGTGGGGACTGTCCCAAGAGCTGACGGTGTTTTATAAAATGGTTCTGTATTGGTTGCAGTAGGTTCAATACTTGTTTTAACACTGATTTGAAGGAAGCAGGATCTGGTCTTTTGCCTTCGATTTTGTTGCAGGGCAGCACCAAATATTGGTTTATTCATCCTCTAAAAGGCATCAAAGAATAGCAGCACCACTATTTGTTGTCTTTAGCATAGTTGTGCCTCTTTGACACACATGGTTGGTGTGGGATGGTGCCCCAGCTCTTTGCCATGTGGGACAACCCCTAGGATTTCCTGGGGATTTGCTGGTGCTCATGGTCTCCTTCAGGTTTTTCAGCAGGTTAAAGCCAAGTGGAAGCATCTCTATGTGTGTATTGGTCCCTGGACAGAAGCTGGGTCATCTTGGGCTCCTGCATTTTGTTGTCTCCATGTTCTGAGTAACTCCAGCAGGATGTAGGTTATAAAAAAGAAAGGAGAGAAAAGGGGTATAGAGAGCTCTTTTGGTTTCAGCTAGTGCTGGGCATTTGGAATTGCACATTTGGACTTTGTGTTGTCTGATTTTCTCCCTATAACCCAGTCTCCCTCCTCTCTTGGAATAATTGGGATTATGGTCTACTTTCCCCATCCAATCCCTCGCTGTTTTGGTTTTCATGTGGGTTGTTCGTTTGTTTGGGTTTTTAAATTTTTTTTTTTCGTATGAAAGCTGGGACAATTTATCTCAAAATACTTGAAGCAAAGATGAATCCAGTTTTTAAGAACTCACAGGGGTCTGCCACTGGGGGCCCATGTGTTTGCACAGGGCAGAAAGTCTCCAAGCAGATGTTGCTGCTTCTCCAGAAATGTGCACAGATATCAAGAAGAGTATTCTCTTTATTTATGTAAGAGTATTTATTTATTTATATAATATTTATTATATTGATTTAAGAGTATTCCTCCTAAAAGGCAACTGCTAAGTAAGGTGCCATTGACTGGTTTTAGTAGCCAAAACCATAAAGTGAACAATGGGGAGCTGAAGGATCTCAGGAATGAGTTCCAAGAGGCCCAGAGGAGGAGGGCACTGTGGTGAGAGGTGATGGATGATATCAGAGCCCTGTTGGGGCCCAGGCTCTGCTAAAACTCCATATGATGTAAAGAGATGCAAGACACTTTCTGCCAGCTTCACAACAGTTTTCTAAGGAAAAGCAGCTGCCTCTTACCCTTCTCTCCTGAAATAAAACAGGGCTGCTCCCTGTTTTCCATTTTTGACATTATGTTTTTGTTAAACAGTGCTTTCTGTTGAGGGAAATAGAGGGGGAGATGCATGGGGCTCACCATTCTTACTCTTCACGTGCTCCTCTCAGAGGGTATTGCCTGAAAGCTGCACTCAGGGCAAGTCTGGAATGCAAATCTTCTAGAGGATTCATCCCACTCCAACTCCTTCCCACGCTGGATCTGGAGAGCCTCTGAATGCAGCCAGGATGTCACACTTCAGCAAAAACTGCCCTTGGGTCTCCCCAAGGGATATAACCAGTACCTCTGTAACCTCACATGACCCCAAGAAGCCAAGTGAGGGATGAAAAATGATAGCAGGGCCTAATTCTTGAGCCCCAGGGGAACCCAAAGGTCTTTTTGCATATCAGGATGATCTCAGGGATGTCCTGAAGCACATCTGGTCCCCAAGTAACTTCAGGGGACACTGTGGGCTCATAGGGACATCTCAGGGGACTTCTGAGAAAGAAATACAGGACAGGATGGGCCTGAACTGATCTGCAGAGTTAGATCTGGTGCATGGGCATCTGGAACTGACCTCTAGGAGCTAATGTGGTGACCCCAAAATCACATGCACAGCGTGCATGCCTGGGGGCAGAAGTCAACAGTTAGAACATGGGCATCATCTGTGGTTGCTAATTAGCACAGAGAGTTACTTGAGATCACCAATTAATAGATGGAGTTACTAGAGGTCACCTTTACTCTGAAATTTAGGCTCATGGTCATCCAAAGCCACTAATTATCACACAGAGCTACCCCTGTACCCAAAATTTCAGCTTGGGGCCATCGGAGATCACCAGTTATCACATGGGGTTACTAGAGGTGATCTGTATCCAAAAATTTTGGCTCATGATCATGTGAGATCACTAATTATCACATGAGGTTACTAAAGAGCAACATTATCCCAAAATTTCAGCTTGTGGTCATCTGAGACCAACCAGTCACCTGCCCTTTGTTTGGGGTATCAGTTGAAGTCACCAAATTAGTGATTCATTTATAACAACAAGAGTCTCTGCTGAGCATTGTACAAAGACATAAAGCAGAGTTACTGCTGGGGACAGTGTCAAACACATGATTATAAAGCCACAAAACTTATTTTATACCATGGTTATTAATTTCAAAAATCACAGACATGTTCACTATCTCTCCAGCTGCTCCCATCCATCACTTTCATTAGCTCGTCCCTACCAGTCATCCAACACTATTTTAACACTGTATTTTCAACTGCAATATGATGTGAAAGCAAATGCCTGATTTTTTTCCTAAAAAAATTGAGAGTAAGGGCAAGAAAAACAGATAGGAATTAATACTTATAATCTTAGGGAGAATTATTTTTCCCAACCATCTACCTCCTTAACCATGCTCTGTTTAAAAAAATGTGCTTCCTAAACTTCTTTGTCTACTGTGCTCTAAGAACACAAGACACTACACAGGTGTCATAGGTGGCTGTATTCTAAGCAGAGGGAAACATGGCAGATATTTGCAATCTATGCAATACTACATACAGAGATCTGCTCTGTAGCACAGGAATCAAACCACATTTTTCAACCATAAAAAAGAAAGCCAAGTCTTGCTGTGTTCAGACCTTCTTGTCTTTAGCCAGGGTTTAGCAGATACATTGGAGATGACTCAATTGCAGGGAAACTGTGCAGGGATGCAGAGCAAACAGGAGCTCTCCTCACTGCCTCAAGGCAGAAATGGCTGCAGCAATAAGAATAAAGGTCTGTCTGGAAGGATAAACCTGTTAGATCAGATCAAAAACATTTTTCAGTGGAAAACTCAGAAACCAGGAAACAAAAGTAAAAATCCGTTTTTTAATCATCCAATATGAGCTGAGTGTGGCTTGGATTTTAAAAGAAATGAGTAAGTTGTCAACACTGCAACCAAGACACCAGGTATGATTCTTCCCACTTCAGTTAACCACAGCATGTTCATTTGTGTCAGCTGAGCCACAGATGGGCCTCCAGCCTCCAAACTGCAAATCCCATAAGGAACTGCTGCTTCAGCTAGTTTAGTGCTGAATTAATTAATTGTAGGTGGTAAATTACTAATGAAGTAATGCAATGATTTATATCACATTTAAAGTCACACCTGAGGCCACATTGGGCAGATCAGAGTATCCACCAATTCAGTGGTTCTGGATTTGTATCTTTGGCATCCTCAGGCATTAGGATAACCTGACTCTTTAGATGATGACAAACTCAACTTGCCAACCCACAGCCCTTCCAGTGAAATCCTGCTGCACAGAGGCAAAAGCTGACATCCCAGTGAGAACACAGCTGCTCACAGAAACAAGGTTAAATACTCATCCAGTAAATGGATTCTACCTTCCACTTGCCCTCTATATCATTCACAGCTTCCTTCTTTCTGCACCGTTCTCCAGCTTCTTTGCTTGGAAACCAAGCTCCTCTTCCTCTTCTGCTTTGGGCCTGCACATTCCTGCAGTGGGAACAGGGGCCTGGATGTGAATAAAAAATTCCCCCCAAAAGAGGGAGTTATCTGCTGGTGCTGTGCTAATGAAGAGCTGTGGCTGATAGAATTGCAATGCTTAAATAAAAGCAGAAAAGGTACAGAACCATGTGCCATGGGGAACTGGGTTGCTTTATAGAAATAAAGGAAGGGAGGAGATGAATAGGTGAGACAGACTCTCATCACCAGACATGACTTCACCTATAGGCCTTCCTCTTGCCTCACAGCAATGACACTGGCTTTCTTTCACAGCAATTCATGCATTTCAAAGGGCCAACAGCATAAAAGGATTCTAAAAATAGGTTAAAGCCTGAAACCAAAAAGCAGCTGTTTCATTAGCAACAAGAGAAGCAGAAGGGGAGAGATTTGTAGGACAGAGCTCCCTAAGTGTGCCAAATGACTTGCATTTCATGTATTTTATGCTAACAGACATTCCTCTAGAATCAGGACACATTTCAGATGTACAGTAACTGATACAGCTGGAACGTGCTGTGTGTGCTCTTTTCTCCTTACACCAAGAAGGATTACTGAGAATCAGAGTCCTGGGACATGACACACATCAGCACTCCACGTTATAGGGCATCCCACAGGATCATCTTGCACTGGAACAGGAAGCTTGCATCATTGCTGTGTTCTGATGTAACAGCTGGACACGTACTCTGAACTTGTGCTTATAAAGGATCAGTGTCACAAGGTGGATTCTCTGCATCCTGCACATCCTTGGACATCTGCACTCCTCATGTAGAGAGGAAATCCTATCCATGAAGACCAATTTACCCTTTATCCAAAGCCTCTGCAATTCATCACAGGCCAAGTTCATCATCTATCTTAGAATGACAGCCTGGAAACAAAATGCAATTGGTGAGCAGAACAAAGCGTGATTCAGTGTCCTCAGTCCAGCCAGGATTCACTGTGTTAGCTGGCAAGAGAGGATGTGGAAACCCATCCTGTGTGTGAGCACACAGATATTCCAGTTCAGAACAGGTACTGGAATTCAGACCGAGTTTAGGGATGGCACATCTCAGAGCTCATGACCTCATTAGACAGCTGGTATGCACACTCAGGTCAGAACTGTGATTAAAATAAATATCCAGCAGATTTTTACACCACTGACAACTGTATGGTGTAAAAAGGGACGAAACAAGTTGCAGATACACCCTTCAGATTAAAAAGCAAGGGCAGGAAGAGATGCATCAATATTCAAGCTACAAGCAAGGCTTGGAAATGAGAAATTCAATCCTAGTTTTCTTAGACACCTGAATTGCTCACAAATGCCTCATTTCTCAACCTCCATACAACCCACACCTAGGGCCAACTTGGCCAAGTTTCTCATCATCCTTGTACTTCATCCTACGGACTTTGCTGCCTGCACATGGACCACCACTGGGGAATTCCTGCTGCTTTCATCAGCTTAGAAATGCTCAGTAGCACCCAGCCTTCCCTCCTGCTGCCTCTTCCAACCCACAGCAATCTCTGTATGATGTGGGAGGCAGAGGTGTGTGGGTCATGTGCAGGGATCTGCTATTCCAGGTCCCACAGCAGTGACCATTGAGGTGTAGCTGACATTCTTGCCTCTATGCCAGGGAGCCTCTTTGCTTAATTTCAGCAAAAGGTAAGGAAGGTCAGCAACCTCAGAGGAGTTGCACAGCATTGTCAGGTCTGGCTGCATCAAGAGGGGTCCAGACAGAGAGCCATAAGGAAAAGGAGGGCTGGGATAGGGCAAGGGAGAGGAATTTGTCAATAAAACAGCAGATACTTGAGAGGGAAGGAAACTAAAATTACTTTTCTGGCTAGGTGGAGCTTGTACAGATGGAGACCATACTGCTCCTAGACAAGGACCAATGCTACTTTTGACAGTACAAAATGGCCACAGCCAATTCAAGTGTTCAGCTGCCAAAGTCACACCTGAAAACATGCTGCTATCTGGGCAAAGTAAGCAAAAGTGCTTTCTGCACTGCCTCTCTCACTGTTTGCCTCAGTTTTAGCCTTGGAAGACACCCAGTGCTTTAAGGACCTAGGCAGATGGGGTAGAACTGATCCAAATAAATCAATTAAGAGGTCCACATCTGAGCTACTTGGATTAGACTCTCTCCTGAATTGTTAATGGACATCATACAATTCATCATGCACTAAAATAGAGAGCTAAAATAGGACAGGTGAGTCATGCCTAAAAATAGATAATCTCTTCCATTAACTAATAAGGGAAGCCTGGAGTGGCCAGTTCAGCTGCAAATGTATCTGCATCACAGGTGTCTGAGGTGGAGAGAAGTGAATCCTATTCCAGGTTATTGTCAGTAGCAGGAATGACTCCTTCTTTTCCAACGGTGCCTGCAGATCCACTGGGACAAATACTTGTGCTGTGCTTTGCTGCCTTTCTCTGGCTGCCTCCCCCTGCTTGAGTGCAAAGCCCAGGAAGGTGGCAGTCAAGGCTGAGGTACACGGCACTGCTCCTTTCTCTTTTAGGGTACTTTTGAGCTGTGTGCCCCTCCTGGAGATCTGAGCTACTAAAGCTGAGGCTTCCAGCCCTGGCCCCACACCTGCAACACTGCAGAAGAGCTGAGTGCCATGTGTCAGAGGAGTGGCCATGGAACAGAGTGTTCCTGCAGCTCCTGCCAGCCCCCTCCTGCCATACTCAAGGGTCAGTCCCACAGTCAGCTCCCAAAACTCACACTTCATTGTGATCCTGCCAAGCAGGGGAGATGAGCTGTAGGAATAGGTGGTTGCCTTGATTATCTTCAAGGTAGGTGGGGAAGAAGAGAGAGAGTCCCAGTGTGTCAGGCCAGGTGGTTTAAAGACAAAACTGCCTGGTGGTGACCTGGAGGGATCTTTATTGGCAGGAAAGTCACCTTTGGGGCTGAGAGGCAAATTGTGCTCTTGGAAAAGAAATGCTCTTATAACAGAGAAAAGAAGATTTAACCTTGCAGAGCCTGAAAAAATAATTGGGAAGACTTCCATGAATTTGAAAGCTTCATTTATCCATGTCACCATGTCACCTCCAGAGAGGCTGCGGTGGGAAACTGAGCTGCCAGAAAAGAATGGGAAAATGGTTTGGACTGCACAGCCTAATCCAGAAACCCTTCCTGAGTTCTGTGTCAATTCCAAAATTAGCAGTGTTTCTTTACATCAAATCTTCCCACATCCCTCTAATATCACAGCATTTTTCTCATGATCACTGCTCCTCCATGACCACATTGGCACCTAAGATCTGTTTTCACCACGGGAGATAATGACACTCAGTGCTACTGAAAAAGCCCTTGGTTCACTGTTAGGTTTGCTCAGCCAAGATCCTTTTCCTCAGGGAGGAGATGCATGATATTCTCGCTGTGTGTAAGGACTTTTATCTGGAGTTACTATGAAGAATTAGCTTTCCTCCTCAGCATGCCCAGACAGCCAGTTGTCAGAAAACATGTATGGCTGCTGTGTGTCTTCGTTGCCCACGTTTCCCTTTCCCAGCCCCCAGCCTCTGGACCATTGCTATCACCCAAGACAACCAATCCTTCACTGATACTGTCCCAGAGCAGTGCTGCACTCATCCCAGTAAACCCTGATGCTGGCCAGCAATCCCCTGCAACCATGCAGGAACGAGGGAACAACAGTTTGAACTCACTGTTTATGCATCCAAAGGACCTGTGGGCACCATCGCAGATCCACTTTAAAGCACCTGTTTGTACAGACACAGAATATAAAGAATTTAGTCAAAGAGACTTTGGAGTCAGCAATAACTTAACACTGCAAAAATGTACGCCTTTTGGGTGACTATCCAAATGAGTGCTGTGCAGATTCTTGGTTAATTAGTCCTACAAACACCATCATTAAACTTTAAACTAATATAAAGAAAATGTGCAACTGAGCATGCTAATAATAACACAAGCCAGTTTGTTATACTGAATGTCTCCATAAAGATATTCTTTATAACACCTTTGGCACAACTGGGACCTTGCATAATTAAATTTGATTTCACTTTCTTACAACTCTAAGCATAACTGGAGATTTCTAATTAGTTACAATTATTCTTTTAGAAATGTGTTTCTATTTAGTATAATCTTGTATTCTTCTAGCCAAATGCCATATGTATTTATTATTATTATCTCCTACTGACAGCTTTTTAACTGAGACACTTTGACCACGATAAATAACTATATGCCTCCCAACCACAACTCTTTGTGTGGCATCTGCTTTGGGTGGTAAAATAATTTACTAAGTGAAAAATAGCAGTTTGTGGAGATAAGATATTTTTCCATTCTACTATTTTAAGTAGAGATAAAAATGCAGGCTGATTATCTTCCAAATCTAACATTTCCACATCCCACCCCACCAAAAGCTGCTAATAAAGTGGCTTCATTCATGAGACTTCCTTACCCAATTGTGTTTCCCTTCTGCCTAAACCAGCAGACAAGTAAGGTGCAGTTTGCTCTCAATGTCTGCAATGCCTGCCCAGCTGGCATGCCCAGGAGCACTCCTCATACATTCAGTGGGAGATTGTGCCGGTTTGAGGAAAATCTGGAGGAAAATATCCTCTGATAGAAGGCAGATTACAGCCACGCCTCCCCCAGCCAGGTTTGGGAAAGAAAATAATTTCTTCGGAGGGAAGGGAAGGAGGAAAAAAACCCCTATTTATTTAACAAACACACTGAAAACGAATAATAATGTTAAATAAAAAAATCTCTCGCTGTGGAGAGAAACCTGGGAAGATTTCAGAGGCCTTCTCTGGGTGTGGCCTCTCTCCCCCTCAGAGCTGGCTCGGTGGGCCCCTTCCAGGAGGCCTTGGAAAAGGAGTTCCCTCCGGTGTGCTCCGATGTTGTAGAACAGTCCTGAAGAGAAGGAGAAAGGGAAAAAAACCAGAAATCCCAGGAAAACTCTCTCCGGAGAAAAAGAGCTGAGAGCTGGCTGGAAAGCAAAGCTGCTTCCTCCACCCTCCCTGCTGCTGAGAGCCCAGAGAGATCTGTGTGTGTCCTTGAGCAATTGTTTTGAAAAATTGGCTCAGTTTTTCTCTCACACCCAGTCCTAAAGGCACAGAAAGGCACAGGATTCATCTTCTGGGCACAGAGTGGTGATAGGGGATGCACATCATGAAGTCACCCCAAGACAGAGATGCAAGACCAGGAATGTCTATGTGCAAGAACCCCACCCCAGCAGCAGTAAAATATGCTCTAGGACAGGGACAGTCCCTGCTGGTCTCCGCTGGTGCATTACAACCCACGCTCTTGTGCTACCTGTGCTCTGCAGCCATGTGGTGCCAATTACAAGAGCAATTAAGCAAAAAATGCCTGTTTTCTGCACAGCTGTGCCCCAAGCTGAAAAAGCCCAGATGTGTTCTCTCATAGAGTTCATTCAAGCAAGAGGCAGAGGTTGAATTACCAGCTAAAATGGAAACAGACAAAAAGTGATAAATTGGAGAACAAACCACCGGAACTTATTTACTTCTTGAGAAATTAATGAACCCCGTGAGCTCATAGGTTGCAAAGCAAATTAAATAAATGTCTTTCCCTTTTAAAATCTAGGGAATTACAGCAAGTGAAATTGACTTTATGCTTGTCTTCCCTTTAATTCACTACAGGTAGCAATCCAGTGAAATACAGAAGGGAAATGGCAAGACAAATCTATATCAAAAATGAAAACAACATTAAATGAAGGAGTTGTAGCAGGTCAAGGAATAGTGCATAACTTTAAAAATTATATAAGTTATTTTGTCATACTTACCATCCCCTTACTTTATATTCATAGATGTAGGCCACAGTACGCCTTAGAAGCTGATTCTATCACACGAGACTTTGAAAAGATAGACCAGCAAGTTAGAAATAAATAAAGTTAGAAAAGCATTTGTACTTATCACATATACTGCAGGGTCTCAATGCTTTCTAGGTCAGTGCTGTATCTGACTTCGTTTGCACTTTTCTCATCACTAAGCATTCAGAAATTCTATATATAACACATACTCCATGTTACTAAAATAAATAATGAGTTCATTATATTTACTTGCAGATTTTGATGCATACAGGTTGTTTATTCTCCATGCTTTCCACATTGCTTTTTCTGGACAGGAGCTTTAGAAATTTACCTTGGCGGTAGGGGAGAAAGAAGCTAAAGTTTGAGGTTACAGTGTTTCAAGAAGCATACCAAGCCCTTCCCCCCCGGCATTTTTAGGTAAATGATACAATTGTAGCAATTGGCAATAATTTGAATATTAACAATGAAATGGGTTTTTGTAGGCTTAGTCTCAGATTCAGTCTCTTTTCTCCAGAAATACACCCAACGAAATTGGTGTAAACAATTCAAACAGTTAAAATATTGAAATTTTGTTTCTACCATGATACTTCTGGATGCTCATACCTGAAAGACAGCCTGTATTAAAATTAAGACTGTATTAAAATCTGTAAAATTTTAATTTATAAAATGAACAGAATATTTTTTTTTTTATTTATAAAGCTATTTTGGTACCAAAAATGACTTGTTTATGGAATATAGCAGGATCCAGCTCTCACAATGTTAATATACCAACATCACTTATGATAGATTAAACAGGAGGTTTCACTTTAAGCATATAAAGCTGTCTATTCTAGGTCACTGACAGTAACCCTCTGCCATAAAGCAGTAATAAGCTTTATAGTTTCATTAAAATATTACTTTTCCTTTTGTGTATTCAAAGCGATTTCTTATCTGTTCTCATATTTGGCACAACTATTTCATTATTGATGTAAAGCAGCAATTCAAAATTTAATGATTAATTTTCATGTAAATCTTTCTTGTCTAAATAATTGATGGCAAAGATGAGCAGAGGCATTTGGAGTCAGCAGTTGTTTTTCCTTCTGCTTCTTCATATCTCTGCAGTAGTAGCCTCTGTCAAACCCCCTAGAAAACACACATTTTGGGGGAGATGGCTTGAATTCCCCAGCCTTGTATCAGTCCAGATGAGCAATTATCTGAATACAAATCTCTGCTCTGTCCTCCAAAAGCTGTACCTTCATTCTGCCTTGCATATGGTCAAGTACCTGATTTTGCATAAACTCTCAATCTTCTGCATCATGAGGAGGCTGCAAAGCTGCAGAAGCCTCCTTTGTCCAAATGCCCATCAAAAAAGACTCAAATTTAGGAAAAAGGCCAGGCAGCAAAATGCTACTGCCCTACAGCATAAACTGTGCCTGACAGTCAGGACTGAGCTGTGCTCTGTTCCTTTGCAAGGATATTTATTTGCTGGATTCACAGATGTTAATTCTGGGTATCCCAAACTCCTACCACAGCACTGAAAATACTTCATCTCCATCTTCATCCAAACTCTCCCAACCCTGCTGTTCATTATTCAGTAATTCCTATTTACATACATGGCCCAAGCCTGTAATTAATCCCTGATAGTCCCTTAAACCCCAAGGGAGAAACTATCTGGATCTACCCGGGCATCTCCTGGGAGAAACACCAAGTCTTTTCCATGGTTTTAATACAGCTTGCATTATGTGATTTTCACAGCAATTAATATATTAAATAAAATCACAGAATGACCTCCTTTCATAATGTTTAAGTTTTAAATTTTATTACAATCTAAAGAAAATACTCTGGAGTAGAAAACAGGTTATTCTGAGAAAGAACTGTCAGCGGCTCCCTCCTGCTCTGCCCTGCTAACATTTTAATATATAAGTATTTCCTTTAAAAGTTAAATAGAATTGTAAGCTGTAAGAGGGAATAAATGTTATAAAGATAAAAATCTCTATTGCCCTTTATGTGATAAGTTAAAAAAAGCAACCATCTTTGCATGCTTGGGGGTATTTTTCCCTCAGAAGTCACTTTTTAATCTGATTTAAATCCAATTAAGTCTGAACATCTAAAATGAAGAACAAGTCTTTGAATTTATGTATAACTGATTTAACTAATCACTGTCTTACTGCAGAGCTACTAAGCAAACAAACTATGAAAAATAAATGTGAAATTAGATCCAAATTGCAGACAGCCTTGATTTTGTTTTTAAAATAAATAAATAATCATCCTGCACAAAGCCTGGGCCTCTGTTTTCTACCAGCCAGCCAAAGCTGCAGCTATTAGATGTTAAAAATAACAGTGAAAATTATTTTATAGTTACAAGTTTTTAACCTCACATTTTGGACATGTGAAAAACGAGGTTCACTGTCCTGTTAAGATTTGAAAATTGAATAAAGGACAATAGGGGACAAAGACAATAAAGTGAAAGTTACAGCGCCGGGTGCTTGGCACTCAGCCAAGAGCACTCCTGCCATTTCGGAGACACCCTTTACACACCTTTCCCATTGCATCAGCCTAATGCATATTCACAAACAATTATACAGATTCAAACTTTCCCCCCAAACTAGTTCACATGTTCTAGGAACTGATTAGCGTGGCTCCTCCTTGGATCCACCTTTTCAGAGCAGGTGCCTTCGCTGGCTGTGGTTTTGGTCTGTTCTCATCCTCTCCAGTTTGGGCTGTGGTCCATGGTCTCTGCAGATGGTTGTTGCTGATAGCTGGCCTGTCCAGGGGTCTCCATTCTACGTTAATTGGATGTTCTCCATCCCAGCAGACAGCTCAATTACCACGAGCATAACTGTATCAGCTATTTCACTGCTATGTCTAAGTTAATAACAGAAATAAAGGCATCAGTTACTGTTACAAAAACGATATCTTTCTAGCAAAGCTACTTGAACATTATACATATATCATCCATTTTAATATTTATGAAAAGCCAATATTATAATATGTATTTATAACAGACAGAAAGCACTGGTGTTCCTTGAGAAACCCTCCTGCAGACAAACCGAGGACACCGAAGCAGCTGGAGAAATACAACTCCTTCAACAGCTATCCTGATTTTGCCTGGCCCTGCACTTACTGCTTGGCCTCTGCAATGTCTTACACCCTCTTTAACCAAGCGTGCGGGCTGGCTGCTCCCACGGGGGTGTCCCTCCATCCCTCGGGCTCTCCTTTTCCCCCGGAGGAGGCGATGGCTGTCGGAGCCCGCGGGACGCGCGGCTCTGGCACAGCGGCCACCCCGGGCTCAGCCAGCTCCGTGTCCCGTCCCCACCAGGACAGGCTGCTCTCCTCACGGCGAGAATTTGAGAAGGACACGCAGCAAACACAGCTCTCTCATCCTCCCCTGCGAGCTCCTTCCTCAGCTGCCGGCGCTGATGCTGAATGCTGATCAGCTCGGGCTTCAGCAGCCTCAGGCTGCCTGCTTCAGGTAATTAGTCCAGGTGTCTCACGCTTTACTCTGACCTTCGCGTAAATCAAGCAACTTTGGTAGCCCACTGGTATTCCAGAAGCGTGTCTGAGTCCTGGAAATCTCAGTTCCTACCACATCTTATCTGTAAGCTGAAGCAAGATTGCGTTGCTGTCATTGTACTGTAGCACACTGCATGTTACAGAATTCATAACTGTGTAACTACAGGGAAAGGGAGTAACTTTAACACTCCTTGTCATACAATATCTTCCTTTAAAGTTGCCGTCTGCTTCATATGTGGAAGCCCCTGTTTCATCAGTGAGATGCCTCTGGAATGCTGCCAGAGACCGTGTGGCTCAATGCCTGATAAGGCAGCCTCCTCGCTGTGGATCACAGGCTCCATAGCTGCAGGCAGAACTCCTCCCAGACAGATTAGCACAAATTAACGTGTGCATCCAGCAATCTTGCTGACATTTTTTCCTTCCCCTCTCACACATATCCGCCCAGCCATTGGAACTGGGCTCACAGAGATTGCATCTAAAAAAGCACTACGCAGGAGCAGCTCATTTCTGAAATACCTATCAGCTGTCTATCATAGCTCATATCCAGCTGCAAATGCTGTTTGCAACAGCTCAGAAACCCTGCAGCTATTCAGCCTGGGCAGTAAGAGCAAAGATGACAAGCCCAAAATGACAGCTTTTAACTCACTGCCTTATTCCTCTCCATGAAATAAAGCTTTTCCTCCTCCCCTTGTGAACTAGGTAACAGATTGCAAAGTTTCCAGAGAGCAAAAAGTGGGAAATCTCACATATGTGCCTTGGAGATATGTCTTAGGTGTGCATATGAGGAAAGAAACTCCCTCAGACTATTTCTTAAACCCCAGCTCAGTTCTGTGCATCCAGCTCGGTGCTGTGGCAACGGGCAGCACTCGGCTTCTGCTGGCATTTGTCTGTGCTTTTTCTCAAGGTTTAAGTGAAAGAATTGCTCAGCTAGAGGTCATCTTCATTTTTTTAATACTTGTCTTGATAATCCAAATTTTACCACAGGTTAAATGTAAAACTTCAATCATTTTTAAGCCACTTGAAGATTCTCCCATTCAGTCCATAACATGTAAACGTTCCAATTTCTCATCTTGTTTGCAGTCCCTTCCTAATAACCCTTGGCACTGAAGAGGATTAAGCAACAGATGATTTCTGCAAATCATTTCATACTTGCCAGGCATTAACTGAATGCCATTACAGGTCCAAGCACCTCATTTGGAATTGCAGGCATTTCTCTTCCTGCACAAACAGCACCGAAGAGCTCACAGGAGACAGTGGAAATGCAAGAGATTGCCATGCAAACAAACTCCAGGTTAGCTCCCAGTGTTTTGTCAGGGTTGGTTTTAGTCCTGCACCTCTCCATCCCAGGAATCAGCCAGCTGTAAGAAGTTGGTTTCCTAAATTACCGTGGAGCACTGTAAGCTGTCCCAGTATTGCCCTTTTACCTGGTATCTTTAGATATATTATAGTCCAGTTAGCCAAGGTGTCATGAGGGAACACATTTCTGTCCTTCTTTCTTTTAAGAGTGATATATTAGGTGATTTTTTTCCTCCTAAACATTTACAACCAGAAAAATTGAAAGAAAAACATACCATCAAGAGATTTAAACTACTTCCTCTCTGCTGTGGAAAAGGGTGAATTAGTTAAAACGTAATAAAAAGTGATGGATTTGTGGGAGAGGAAAATTAGCTATGATATATTTTAAAGTACTTTTGATATATTTATTAAAAGTCAAGATGTGCTTCAAAAGAAATCCCAGTACACTTGCAAAAAACTGCATGGCTTAAAAAAGATGCACTTAAGAAATGAATCAACACTTTTTTTTCAAATTTGCATTGGGATTTATCTGTGTGGTACCAGTAGTAGGGAAGGCTTTGTTGCAGCATTCTAATTAGCACGGATCTTACCTAAGTTTGAGCACTCTAAATTCACAACAATGGGAAGAGATGGCTTTATGCACAAGATGTTTTTCCAGTATTTAGAATGGAATAGTTTTCCCCTCCCCTGCCTGTACTGCAGTCCCTGTAGGAAATGCAAAGAAAAGAAAATAGGGTGGACACTGCTGATGGCAATGCACCAATGAGATGGCATTCATTAGATTTAGGTATGTCACCATTTTAAATATAGCATAAGCAGTCGATTAACTTCTATTTTCCACTTATAAGCCCATAAACAGACTAAAGGAAAACAAATAGGGGAGGGAGGGGTGCTGAGGGAGTGAGGCAAGGAAGGAGGAAGGCACAATTTAGGAACTGCTTGAGACTGCAATTGATTAGGAAAAACAAGGTATGGAAACTCATAATACACAAATACACTCCTGTTATTCAAGGCTCAGCACATCTTCCCGAGAACGGTTTAATGGCCACTATCTACCTTGACCAGATGAAGTCCCTTTTCTTAATCCCCAGTCCTCCTGAACTTGATTCCACTGCTATTTAAGTTTGTCATAAAATATTTCACTTGCTTTGCCATGCTATTACCTAATCAGTGAGAATATTACAGCCCAATAACTGGTATGTGTTCCCTTTGGCACAGGAGCAGAGGACAGGTAACTCTGCCTTCCTGAGCTAATAAACCACCCTATTTAAACACCAGTGAAGAAACCATACAAGGTAAGAGACCCTGGTCTTCATTCTGGATTAATATCATGAAAAGACAGATCCTTTCTTCTTTAGCAACCCCAATTTTTTCTCTCCTCTCTGCTGTTTACTCAGTGCCTCATTAACCTTTGCAATGCCTGTACCAGGCAGAAGAAGCCCTTTACCTCTCAGAGACAGGAGCCACATCTGGGGATGCCCCGTGGGGGCTGCCCAGGCTGGGTGGAGGGCACAGGCAGTGCCAGACCAGTTCCCTGGCTGAGGAACAGCCACTGCTCACCAGCCCACGGGGCTCATGGACCACACTGCAGCCTCCAGGAATCTCCACTGGGATAACCCCGGGCAGCAGCTCACAGCTTGGATCAGCATCTGGCAAGTTTGGGAGCCTAACCTGCAAAAGAGGCGATGATCAAAAACGGAATTAAATTGACAGTGAAAAACCTATTAGAGTTCCCATGGCTGCCACACTCCGGGTGCATAAATCACGGCAGGTGTGTGTCACTGACCTGTGAGAAGTCTGTTTTCTTTGAAGAAAAACAGCTTGAGTGAAAACAATCTTGTCGAGACACAACGGCCTCCCTTTCCCCGGCCTGAACTGGGGAAAGCTATTAAATGCTACCAGAATATAAAAGGCAAAATATTTAGTGCATGGTTATTTATACATGCTACACAGTCACCTTGAATTATAATATTGCTCCTGCTTTTAGCTGCAGTTTTAACCTTCTAGGATCTTCTTTTCTCCAAGCCAAAAGAGAACAATAAAGAAGCTAATATTTCCTTGTATGCTCAGTGACTACTAAAAATCCTATGATTTCAAGTTCTGCTAACATAGAACATATTCAGTATTTTGCTAAACTACCTGTATGTGTTAAAAGTAAATGGTGAAGCAACAGGGCTCTGACTATCTCTGGTATTAGGAGAATTGTGAACTTTTGGAGTTTTTTGACAGATACAGAAATTATAAATATCAGCGAATATTCTTCAGTGCTTCACTGATGTTCCCCCTGGGCAATTTGTTTACTGCTTCAGGATATCAGACAGACATATATTTTACTTTTCCTGGTAGTAGCCAATTTGCAAGAAACCAAGTCATATAAAAATAGCTATTTACTCAGTAACAAGCAGTACAGTACATTATCACTCGACATTGATGTTGTTAGAGGATAGCAAATCGATAATCAGCTCTTATTTTGTAACTTTGTAAACCATCTGCTTCTATCATTGCAAAGCATGCTCTGCTGCAGCAAAGCCTTTACTGCCACACTAACAAACAATTTACTTTATAATGTCTAAAGACAATGTCGTATCAAAAGCTTTCTAATCGTCTCACTATTTAAATAAATGGAATGGTAGGGTTGTACAGGGATTCTGCAGAGAGGGATAAATTGTAACTCCCTGTTACACCCTTGCCAGAAAAATATTTTGTTTACCTTTCAAACTCAGAGTTTGGGATTATGTGGTCTATTATGCTATTAGATCCTACATGGCAATTTTATTATGACCATTTATCACAAAACTGGAGCAGGCTCAAGACGTGTGGCTGAGAGCAGTGAGCTCCAAGCTCACTCCACAGAGCTCCTGCTGTTCTCAGCTCTGTCCAGAGGTGAGTGCTCAGCTCAGCTGTGTCCCTCAATTCATGCACCCAGGATTCCCTGCCGAGGCCCTCAGAGGCACCTCCTGCTCTTCACTGAACACCCAGAGACCTCAGCACTCTTTTAAGGTACAGTTTTGTTAAATATCTAACATCTGAGAACAACTTGGGAAGAACTATTCTGTCGTTGTAAAGTCTCCTGCATCCCACAGAATGTTTGAGAAACATTCTGCTGGGGATGAAAGTGGGGATGTAGGGTGGGAAAGGCAGGACTGCAAGAAGTTCACCAAGATCCAACCCCCCAGGAATCACTTTTAAGCTGCCAGTCCTGCTCTGTTTTACCCACAGCCCTTTGGTTCTGCAATAAATCCTGTCTTTGCAGCTCCAGCCAGGAAATGCCATGCTGCTGGCAGGCTGCTCTGCCTTCCTGGCCCCTGCCCTGGCACAGCCCCACTCTCATGGGGCAGTCACAGCTCCAAGACCCACGCTCCTGCTCTTGGACATCCTCCCAGTGGCCAGGATCAGGTTCTTTTCTAAATAAAATCATAAAAGGCAGCAGTAGTTTCCAACCTTGTGTGTCCACATTCTAAAGACAAAAAAAAAATCGAATTGTATTTTAGTGTATTGACTCCTTTGGACTCCTTTTCTTTGCTTCCTTGGCTTAGGAGCCTTTCCTATAAATCACTTCCACATTTAGTGTCACCAGCTTCACAAATTCATTTGTCTTTGCTGAAAGCATCATTGCCTGTGTTGATATCACCTGGCTCTTCCACCCATATGTTTCTCTTGCAGGCTTCTCTTCTAATTTAACTGCCCAATGACATCATATTTTCAACATTAAGTAATATGAGTTTTATTTGCTTGATTTCAGCTTCACTTTTCTCTCATGCAGAAAGCCAAAGGAATGTTTATAACCTAGATTACTCAGTGATGTTCCATTACATACTTGATAATGGTTTTCCAGTTCCTGAACTGTTACCACTTCTTTGCATCTGGTGCCAGCCTGGGCTTAATAAACCATTTATTTTTGCTATAGGCAGTGCTCTCATGTCATAAAAAATGCAGAAATCTCATTCTGAAGTTCCTGCTTACTTGACATAATGCTTCATTTTCCTTTTGGTTCTCTCTCTTCCATTTGCAAGCTTTGGCTTAGTGATTTCTTTTGCCTCCATCACTAAACATCACCCCACATATATAGAAAATTTCCTTAACCAGGATCTTTTTTACAATTCTGCAATTGTAAAATCAGCAATTTTTGACCACCTCTGAACTGAGAGGCTTCATTGAAGCTCCTAACCCTCTTCTGATTTTTAAGCTATCACAAATCATTTTACCTGTTTTAAAGTACAATCTGATAATCACACAGGCCAGTCACGCATCACAAATTTTTAGATTTACTGTTTTCCTGATCAGTTTATTTCACTTTGATTACACTTGGTGAAAGATACATTTTGGATGGGATATATTTTCTGCATAAAAATGTGTCTGCACTGTTACAACAGCCATGGTGCAGTAGGATCCCACCATGACTTTAATGGCCAGAATGCTAGGTGAGTGGTTTTTCTGCATTAGAGCTGGTGCTGTGAGTTTGGCAGTGCTCCTGCACCATGGCATTCCCACTATGAACTAAAATCACTAAATGTACACACTTTTGTATTTTTTTTCTCAATGCTAAAGACTTAATGTATTTCTCTTTAGGGTCTCTTTCTTATTTTCTGGGTGTTGGGGTCAGGGTCCTCACAGGTTCTTTTTTTTCCTGCTTACAATTAAGCACCAGGATTGGCCACCTTTTGGCATAAATTCAGGGCAAAAACAATGACAGGGAAGTAGCTCAGTACAAGCACCACTGTTTTCCAAACACAGACCCTCCAGCCTGGCCCTCTGCCTCCCAAAAGCTCTCAAACTCCCATAAAAAGAGTTCAATTCCAGCCCATTATTCTCAATGAAGGCTCAGACACACACTGAGCTCAGCCTGGACCAGAAAGATCAATCTTTTAGACCACCAATGGACCCTCCTTAAGTGATCCAAGCAGTGCCTGCCTGGGGGGGCAGCTGGGCTCCCCCAGTTCAGCCCACCCTTGGAACTGGGCTCCCCTCAGCTATTCTGCTGACATGAGGGGAGAGGGACACACCAAAGAAATCCTCTGAGAAATCACAGAAAGGCTTGCTTGGCTTGAAAGCCACCATCCATGGATGCCACCTACTTGGCCAGGTTGCTCCCAGCCCCATCCAGCCTGGCCCTAAACACCTCCAGGGATGGGGCAGCCACAGCTTCTCTGCTCAAGCTGTTCCAGTGCCTTGCTACCCACTGAGAAAGAATTTCTTCCTAATATCTAATACAAATCTCTTCTTTTTTCATTAAAGCCACGTCCCTTGCCCTGTCACTATTTCCCTGGGCACTGAGCCATTACACATCAGCTTGTTCCACCAGTTATCCCCTCAGGATGCTGGGCCTGCCTCCTTGGGCATCTGCCCATGGCACTGGCAGGGTGGAGAGTTACTGACAGTAATAATCTAAGTTCAGCACTGACAGTCCTGAAGCACTGAAAAATGCACATTTTCAAACACACACATTTTTCTAAAGCTTAGCTCTTAATTTCAGCACAGCTGGGGTATAATTTTTGAACATGTAGGACTGACATTTCTCATTGCTATCCTTGCACTGGATCAACTCATCTGAAATAGATGACATCCATCTATTTTCACTTGAAATAGTATTACTCACACGAGAAAAGCTCCTCTGTAAATAGTATCTCAAACATTGACAATTGACTTAGAATGAGATGGCTACTCAGAGGTGAAAAAGCCATCCGGGATAATTTCTTTTTTCCCCAATTGTAGAGGATATATATGTGCACACCATAATCCCATCTATCTTACAAGGATGCTTTAATTCAGGAAAAGAAATAGCTTTGAACTTTCACGCTGAGCAATACTTAGACATAGGAAACCTTCAGCTTAAATCCCCTGAACTCCACAGGCACAGAGAACTGCAGCCAGCATTTGTGATTTACACCATCCTGCACGTCCCAAAATACATCCTGGTGATGCCTGAGGCTTTGTTAAGGATTGATGTGAGACTGCTCTCAGGCTCATGTGTCCTCCCTTCTACCAGTCTATCAACTTGTCTTCAGATACAACTGTGTTCTTGGTTTACTAAATGAATTTTTGGATGCTGCTGAGCCAGCTCTGAGAACTCCAGGCAGAAAGGACATGGAACAGGCCATTCTCAGGGACAGTCTGGAGTCACTCTTTCAAATGCCAGAGATACAGCTCCCTTGTTGCCTGGGACAGTAAATACTTAAGCAAAACATCATTTAAAAAAAGGATGCCTGAAAGGCAGGGAGCTGGTTTGGTCTGCCTTCCTTTAATAACAAAACCGGGTTTTTTGAGACTGAGGCCCAGATTATGAATTAATTCTAGCTGTGGGTAGTATAAAACAAAGTGACATTTAAAGGAAAAAAAAACCCACAACCCAAACAGTTATGGTTCCAAATTTCCTTTTACTATAGGGATAAAAAAATTACTTTTTTGCTTAGTCCTCACCTTATCTGCTCAGTCCCCGTTCAGGTTGTAAGACAGCCTGAGAGATCAGCAAAATAATCAAGGAACGTAAAGAATAAACTGTAAAGAAGGAAACAATCATTTTTGTTGTCAGTAGAATTAAAACACTTTCAAATTCAAAAGACAATTTAGCAATACCTGTTGACATTACTAATGAGCCCACTGAGGTAAGAACTGCTTTGCTGTACACTTTTCACCGCCCAGTCCTGGGAAGCTCACCCTCCACCACTACTGCCCAAAACACTAAAAAAAACCAGGTCATTCCTGGCTTTTCTGGCATTTTTAAGACTCCAGGAGAACTCTTCCAAAGAGTTTTTCCTGATTTTAGCTGGGAAGATGCAGAGAATCAAGCTGATTGCTTCCACCCAGGAAGAAGGAGGGACACTCAGCTGCTGCCCCAGTGCTGCTCTCGGCTTGGTGAGCACCTCGTCCCACCCTGAGCCCATCCCACCCGGGCACCCCCTGCTCCCACCTCCCCTCTGCTGCTCACTGCAGCAGACAACACCTCTCCAAAGGCTTCCCGTGCTGGAACAGTAGAAAAAAAGAAAAATACAGCAAAATTACATTGACCAAGACCGCACAAGAGATGTCTCCTTCTGATTTTGAGGAGGTTCTGGTTGAATTTCTAAAAAATCCTGGTTTTGTATGAAAATCTGTACAAGAGGTGACTGCATGCAGCAGTTCTCAAAGCTGTTTTCTACCTTGCAAATAATAAATTAAATTTGTGTGGCTAATGAGTGAACTAATCAGTTAACTATTCAATACAAATGTGAGTGAATGGACAACACTGTGTTCAGGTTGAAATATCACCTCTCCAGCTGCACATGTACTTTAAAAATACATATTTGGTTTTCTTTACCAAAGAAATCTTTTTTTTTATCTTTTTAAAATATAAGTGAAGTTTATCTTTTAAACTTACCTTAGCAGGTAAGTTTACCATTAAAATTAGTGCTTACCTGAACATATTTTGATGATTCTCTGATTCTAATTTCATAGACATTAAGTAAGGATTTCCTATTTTGAGTCTAGAGACACAGCAGGAGCAAAACACACACATTCTAGCACCTGGATGAACACTTGGCATAATATTCAGGTAGGAAAACAAATCTGCATATTTAATACTGCCAAAGGGAATCTTTCAAAACCAGTACAACGAAGCACTGGATTACATCAAATACATTTCCAATTCTTGCTCGAGGAAAAGTAGATTTAGAGTTAATCAAACAGCAATCAATCAACTGCATTATTAGAAGACAGGATTTTTCAGCTCTTCTTTAAATTAATGAAAAGACCTTGGCTCTGCTTTGTGTTTGAGTGATGGTGTGATCTGCTGCAGAACCTCTAAGCCTTTCCTCACTGAAGTGGATCTCCATGAATAACCACCAGGCACTCAATAATAAAGAGCTTTGGGATGGGTAAACGTGCAGGGATGACATGAGGAGTCATTTTGAAAGGAATTACAGAAGTGAGAGGGACAACTATCAGTGGGTTTGTGTATCCCCTGTAAAATCCTGTCCAGCCCTGCAGAAGCAGAGGCTGTAAACACAGAACCACCTCAACAGCAGGGCCCTGGCCAGGGAACTCTCTGCCCTTTCCCCTTTCCCAAAGGAGCTTCTCCCCACCAGGGCACAGAAAGAAGCCTGAATCAGTCCAGATCCTGTTGCAGCTACTTCTGTCTCCAAGAGAACTTAGTAAGGTTTATTTCCCCAAACCACTCAACTTCAATCAAAACACTTAAATTAAACAATCTCATGTACAAATTTAGGAAATCAAAAATTCAAGTGTAATGCACTGCTGAAGCAGACTTGTCTCCCAGTCAGAAATCCACCCATCAGAATTCAGTGCATCCCTTGTCCTGCACAGCTGAAGTAGCAGTAAAAATCTTTAATCACAGATATATGGTTTTGGGAACCTTATTTTAGGTTTTTTGTTTGTTTGCTTGTAGTTTTTTTTGACTGGGCATGATTTTTGGCATCATGTATCCATGTGTTGTCAACCTCCTGATGATGGTTTCCTTAAAAAACCCCTGAATTTGACCCTTTTTATCAGCTTATTGATATACATCCTTCTCAGACACACCTAAACCTGTGCTTGGGGGACTATCCACTAGCAGCAAAAAATAATCCTGTTAGCACCTGCAAGTAATTTGCAGATTACATGCAATACCAGCAGTTCAGTAACACCTCGGAGGTCAATGACAGCTGAATCAGAATTATTGCTGACTTCTACCAGTAACAGAGAAGAGTTGGATATGAAGCATTCAGACACCCTAGATTGGATATTTTTAATTTCTTTTTTTTTTTTTAATTTATACTACCACGACTCTTCCTTACACCAATTTAAATTTCAATGAGCTCCAAAGATGTACCTTAAAAAGAAGAGGAGCTGTTGGCAGGCACATTTTTCCGCTGGCAGAACATGTTCCTCAAACAATTATGTCTTATCACAACACTCACTTAAAATTTTATATCAAACTGTATCATGGGGCCCTTTTAAAAACCCCTCATTAATGATGATTATGTAAGTACCATTAGATGTGAGACATTCCCATATTGCTTGTAGGAGTTATGATTTAATTCTGCTAAAATCTACTCTACCATTTGTGTAATCACTCCTGACATTTTACCTTTTGTTTTGTAAAACATTATTGTCTGTCAGAGGAAAAAAAAAAGAAGATATTTTGGTTGTCATTGCACTCTGATTGAAAAGATGTTATTAATTAAATCTTGTACACAGTTATACCTGAAAACTCACTGACAGCTCTTGGGGGAAGATATATTACTGGAAGACAGTTGTTATTTAGGTCTCTGAGGCAACACCAAGGCACTAATAAATCCCACACAGTCCTGTGGGTTAGGCTGATATTATTCAGCATTTGTGGGGAATAATTCCACTTTGCCCTTTCATAGTGACTAGCATGGCTCAGAGTGGTCTGTGACTCCAGGGACAACTACAAAGGAATATTTGCACTTGCTTTAGCTGAGGAGAGGAGTTTGCAAACACACAGGGAGCAGAGCTGAGCAGTCAGCATCCTCACAGGACAGAACCCTGTGTTAGAGAACCGAGGCTGAGCTTTTTACCAAAGGGATGAGGGCAAAGACATTTTAACACACCTGGAATTTTCATTTTCTGTTTGTCACTCATCTACTTTTTTTTTGTCATCAGAAGGGTTACAAAGAAAATACTCTTTTACAGGATATATAAGCAGAAACAGCTACAAAATTCCCATTGTCTGTAGCCAGAACTTTGACCAAGTCCCTTAATTAGCAAGTTTCCTTTCACAGAAGTTAGTGGTAGCCCTCCTCAAATTAATACCACACTGCAAATATACACTGCATATATAACATATATATATATTCTCCTGAGCAGAGACAATGTCCATCTCACAAACAAATAGGAGAATTTTCTTAAATTATTATACTAAACATTGGTTTTTTTTCAGCATTTTAATTTTAGTGCCCATATCTTTATAGGGAACAGGGAATTTCATCAAGAAAGTTCTAAAAGTTCTTACTTACCTTGGTCACACTGGACACAGGGAATTAAGTTTTCCTCCATAATGTGCTCTTTGGGCTGGGGCTGGGGCTTCTGAGTACTCTGAAGGTACATGGGATGTGCTAGTGCTCAAATTACTTCATGAGGAAAAGTTCATCACAGTCAGGGCAACTGCTTAAAATGCAACATAAACAGGTCTGTGTCAATATTTTGACTTTGTGTAAACAATTCAAGCTGCATCACTCTGGAGATAATGACATGTAATGCTGTATAAAATGCTCTGAAAGGCTTTTACTGAATTAATTTGCATTTGAGCTCTGGAATAAAGTTGGTCTGCAGTGGAAAAGTGCAAAGTTCTGTGGTTCTGTTAAATATGATCCTAACAGGACGTGGAGCTTCTGGAAGGCATCCTGGGAAAGGGCTTCACTTCTACATGGTAAAAGGGAAAAAAATGATTTTCAGAGCTTGCACTGTCTTTAATCCGTTTACAGAGCTTCAGAAACTCAGTATGACAGACTGGAATATATGATTCTGTCTGACTATAAATGGCATTTCTTACCACTCTGATGCTACACCCCTGGGCAAAAACTTTTTCTCCTTTTTGCAACATCATGAGTTCAAGCTGGAAAGGACAGTGATCAGTGTTTTAGAACTCTGCTAATAAAACTAAGGGAAAGCAATCTGTACATAGGAGTTTATTTAGATGCCCACAAATTTTAAATCATTCCCCTTCATATCTCAGCCCACTGGGTATCTTATCCAACTGAATTACCATTGGGTTTTACAATGTGATATACAAAATGAGCTGACATTATGATTTACAAACATCCTTTGAGTATCATATAAAACACAACTCTTTCCCTTATTGTACAATCATCAGGGCAATGCAAATAGAGTCAATACATTAGTAGCTGAAAATGATGGGGCATTTTAAGAAAATAAATTTAACTTTACCACACAAAGCTGTTAACTAAAACAAAAGCTGTTTAAAAAATTGGAATAAAGTTATCTGAATGACTGAAAGTAATTTTATATTCTTTGCCACTGTCCCCTTATAAACATAATAGTACTTCATTTAAAAGACAACTAATTATTTCACTGTATAGTCACACTTCGTTCTTATTAATCAGTTTCACATTTTCTGCATGAAACGATGAAAAACTCACAAATGTACACTTTCCAAACTGTAGCCACTATACTTATTTCTGCAATCCCTTCCATATATTCAGTGTGTTTAACTAAATCAACAAAAAGAAAAAAAACACTACACAAATGAGCAGAACAAAATACAACAGCACGTTAAAAACGTGACATTTAAGCTGTAGATGCATCGCCATAGAAATATATTCTTGTTGTAATGCCACAAACTTTCTAGCCTCATGAAGAAAATAGACATTAGCTGAAGAGAATCTAAGCTCTAACCTCCATATAGGGCTAAGAGTCTTGATTTCAATTTCTGTCTAAACTTAGGTCCTCAACAACACAGTAAATTTAAGTATTTTTGACTGTCGTAAAACATGGAAAGATAAAATCTGTTTCTGAGCTGTTAATTAGGTAATGGAAGTTACCAAGCATTAAGGTCTCCTGTCCTGCATGTCACTGGGACAGGTGCCTCTGCACTTTGTCACTATGGCAGCAGTAACTGAGGATGACAGACATTATTACTGTAAATACAAAAGAGGAAAAATTCTGAACTCATCAATGATGTTACAAACGCAAGCAAATTCTAACCCAGTCAACTTAAACTAGATCATCTTAAGGGTCTCTGACTGTTTTATCACTGTATAATCCAGAGGAGTTACACTCAACAGAGTACTGATAATGACTGGTGATTCTGTCTTGAATATGTGTTGAATTGGCAGTGGAATGGGGTTTTAGTTCCATTTTTCATTACAGGAGTCTTGTTGCTGCTCTGCATGTTTGGAGAAGAAAGTGCTTATTCTGCCATTTCATTCAGTTCATGGCATTTAATTTTATAGTTTAAGACAGACTTACTTTGATTACTTTCATTCTGCCCATACCTCTGAATGCTTTAAAATGTTGGACAGCTGTGAAATATAAGTACTATGCAATCTGACTGTACATACATACATATTTTCATAAATACATCTAACAGGGACCTTGGAACCAAGTATGTGATATCATGGGACAAGATCACGACAGGCTGTCTTATTTGTAAAATCTAGATTCAAAGTAAGAAGAGCTGAATTCTATCAATGTTGTCAATACACAAATTAAAACAAAAATACAGCATTAGTTTACCCATGAAATAATTTAAACATATTTGCAAATTTCTTGACAGGAAAGGTGTGTAATTTACAACACTGAAAACTTGTAGCAACCATTGATTTCTATGTGCTGTACTGGAAGTCACCCGGACAAGGCCAGCAAGGATGAGCATCGTGACAGGTCCCAAAGGCAACTCCCAAACATCTTCCTCCCTCGGAGACTTTGGTAATTGTCTGTTGTATAAAATGCCAATGCAGATGGCTTCCTTTCAGGTGTTAACTCCAGCAGTTCTCCTCCCTCGGCACAGTCCAGTCTGACCAGGTCAGTTATTGTTGAGACACTCTAAATCCACCGAGCAGCAGACATTCCCATTCTGCACGGACAAACAAGCACAGCAGGTCACAAAGAGCACAGGGCTGGTGCTGATGCCATCATGATTTTTTGCCTTTTCTTTTATACCTCTTTTGTATGCCTTTGTGGCCTTTTGTATTCTTGGTGTTTCTTTTAGCCTACATTCCTAGACTTGATGTTTTGTTGAGTTGGGAGACTGAACATCTTGGAGGCCTCAGACACCAAGGTCCTCTCTGGAACACATTTTGTAAACTCAAAGATGGGTCTGGCCAGGGGAGGGTTCCTGGGGAGGGGGGTTCACTTGGCCTCACTCATTGGGGAATCTTTGATAGATGTGCTCATTTGTAACACCTATAATTCTATACCTGATCTATCATGGGTGTGCATTTTGGGGTGGGCATTTCCATGTGCATGTTGGGAGTGTTCCACCTGGACAGAGTGCACCAGGGATCCTTGAAATAAACACCGAGGGAAAAACCCCTTTTTCCCTTCTAACCGTGTTTGGCTCTGATTTTAAGAACAGGGATCAGGCATCAGTGGCAGGCAGACCTAGGTGCATCCCTGACACATCTGCCACCTAAAAACACTTGTCCCCAGCATCTGGGGTGTTGGCACTGCTCCCAGAGGTGGCTCTTTGAGGAGGCTGACTTTGCCAAACAGCACTGAATTGGCCTGAACTGCCACAGGAACTCAAAACCTGGATGTGGTCCCCATAATAAAATACAGCACAGCACTGGCAACAGAGATTATTGCATTTTTCTCTCGTGCAAGAAAGTTAGTGGAGAGAATTTTGATGTGATCCACACAGGGAAGCTTTCTGCTAGTCTGAAATTCGCAGACAGTTCGGGTTCTTGGTTCATGGCAGATATGGAGGGGATGGGTGCAACATAAACACCATACAGCTTTGGAATTTAATCAATTGTTAAGTGTCTTTTTCTAACATCCAGTCATTTATAAAACTACCTTATGTAATAAAAAAGTACAGCAACCACTAAAGCCCAAATAAGCTTTTTTTTTTTTTTACTTTTCTTTTTTAATCCATCACAAATCTACAGAAAAAAACCTGAAAAGAATGTCAGAAAAGCTACCTTCAATAATTTAAAGCCCTGGGGCAATAGCTTGCTCTCCCAGAGTGAACAGAAGAACATTTTATATAACCCAAAACAACATTTTCATAATTCTGGTATTAGCACAGTGGGGTCATCACTGCACAAAGCAAGGGAAATAGACTGCACTCCTGCATGAGAACCATTGGATTAAATACATCTTGATGAGATCAGGGAACAGAAACTGTGACATTCCCTTCCCATCACTGTTGTGGGAGTGCCTTTATCTTGGAGCTGCAATGCCTTTTTACTTGTGTGCTTGCTGGTGAAACTTTTATATTAGTGTTTTTGCCTCAGCTTACCAGCTCTGTAATACACATTTTCATGAACATCCACACGAGGTAATTATTGAAATGCTACCCTTGACTCATACAGAGAATGCCTGAAGGGCACTCCAACAGAATGCCTGAAAATTGCACTAGGATATTAACATATCTGTGCTCAACATTTCCAACAAGGAGAGAACTGTTTTGCTTACACTCTGCCAGACAGAAAACACATGGGTTTTCTGCAGGCTCCCAGGTCTGATTTACTTCCCCAAGATCTTCACGTGAGCCTCCAAGGGTAGAAAGGGACCCCGAATTCATTCAGGGACATCCCACGATTATTCCGGCTGGCCCATCGTACCTTGCACTCGCAGGTTGTACAGGGAGATCCCACCATGGTCCATACAGCACCACTGAGCCTCGTGATCCCATGGCCATCTGGGCAGGTTTTCCTGATGTCGTAGGTGATGTTGTCAGCCAGGCAGGGGTCACTGACGCAGTGAGGACAGCACTCTCCTTCTGACATGGCTGTGTACTCACAGCTCAGAGCCGGGCACTGAAGAGGCCAACAATCCACCTCTCCTTCCTGTAAAAATCAAAGCAAATGTCACTGAACTTGCCATTTGTGAACCACCAAGGAACTTTGTACCCTTTTGAATGGAAAAGCTTTGTTTTGGCAAAATAAACTGAATGGTTCAGATCCCAGTTTGGCTGATCACACAAATACATGTTTGAATACTGAGCTGAAGTTTCCTAAATGTAGCAGATTATCATTTGGTTGATTCTTGACTAAGCAACAACACTGTCATCATCATAGCAGGGGAACTGGAGTTCTTTGGGGTTTTTGAAGGCAGGGTTAAATACTGGGTACTAATGTTTTCTACAGACTATAATTTTTGCTGTGATTGCCTTGCAGACTCATGCACTCTTTCTACTCCTGGTCACATAAATATCTCTGCAGGATCACAGCAAGTGTTTAAATAGAAAATTAACACTGTAGATAGATGTAGGTCAGTGCATTTGAGAAGCACTGAACATCGATCTAAGTAGCAACAGCCAATATCAACTTTGTCAGCTCCTAAAGGAATTGTTAGAGCAATACAATTTGTGTTCCACTGACTCATTTTATTCCATTATTTATTCATTTTTTAATTATTATTATTTTTATTTGAAAAAAACCTGAAGCAGTTTAGTAGATAGAGACATGGAGAAGACAGAAACATCACGTCCCTTCTGCAGAGTATTGCTCTGTATGCCTAAATTTAACCTGGAAAGGGCTTCAATAACTTGCATTATACTGCTCTGGAAACACTTCAGGTGCTGAGAACATCACACACTGCACAGAACCTTACATACAACACTGATTTAGGGCATCACTGTCTCACAGCTCTGGATGTTATCCCAATCATAAAATTAGGCAAGAAACTGCAAGCCACAACCTCAATACTTACTCTGTAAATTATGGATAATTGCCTCATGACAGTAACTTAGCTTTGAATCTCATTTCCTTCCTGATGCTCAGACACCTCTTGATTAGTAACATATATAAAGACTGTGTTATACAGACAGCTATAAATGGAAAACTAATCATTTTAATGAACTCCATTGATGCACGAATTAGTATATTATATTATATATATTATGGAAAACTTAAAGCTTTGAGGGAATAATATATAATCATCTATAGGGTCTAATGAGAAAATAAGTTTTCATTATTTTTTAGTAATTCCAGTCTTCTTTATCCTTCTTTATTTGGTTCATTTTTTCTAATTTATACCGTGGCTGTTGCACTCCATGTTTCCAGATTTGCAGAATTCAAATAAATAAATAAATAAATGACTTCATTGTCCTTTTTGACAAGATAGGCCCACCAGACGTAATTAAAAACTGAAACTTCTCCAACCAATCCCATCACATGCGAGAAAGGTTTAAAAAATGTCATTTAAAGATCAGACGACCTTATAAAAATTCTCAAAAGTAGACTAATGCTAAAATTAATATAGTGCCAGGGTTCCCAAGCTTTTGCCAAGCTTTTCATTCTGCTCATTAGACCTACTTATTCAGCAGCAAGACGAAAACTGACGTGCACCTTTCAGTCCTCTGGGGCTCTCTGAGTGCTTTATCATCACCCCCAGTGCGAAAAGCAGGTGAGGAAAGAGCCACCAGCCTGCCTGCAGGTGTGTTTTGCCAAAAGCCATAATCCTGATTATTCTTACTGCTATCCAAAGTGCTGTGCTCGTACCAGGCAGCGGCACTGCTGGCAGCTGTAGGTCCAGTTGTCCCCGCTGCGGTAGAGCTTGTGGCCGCTCTGGTCCAGGCACTGGCTGGTGACACGGGTGTCACACTCGGGGCAGCAGAAGAGGTCGGCGCTGGGGCTCCGGCAGTCACAGGCTGTTCTCCGGCAGAAAATCCTCCCGTCCTGCGAGCACACATTGCCCTGTGTCAGCCAGGAACCGCCAGGCAGCAACCGGGCAAGGTCACAGGGTGACACATCCAAGGGACCTCTGGCTGATCAGGAAATGCCAATTTCTTACTGTGTTCCAAGCCAATAAGGACTGGATCTTGCCTGTTGTAATACAATAAATACCAGTACTATCCCAGTTTCTGTCTGTGCATGGATCCAATCCCGTCTGAATCTGAAAACAGTTCTCCTGTCTCCGGCTAACTGAATTTAAAAGCAGTCAGTATCTCGGTGAAATACAGTGAAGCAATTTCATATCTCATTGGTTACATCAACAAGCTCTTCAAGCAGTTGCCACTCTAATACATGTAATATTTATTTAGCACTATTTTGAAAGAATGAACCACTGTGAAGAAAATAAGTTGAATAAAGGTGGTCTCTTTAACTTAAGCAGAGCAAAATACAGCACTATCACAGTAGCACAAATTGTTTTTTATTCTGACCTCTGTGTCTGTCCCACATCTGGACCTACAATACACCAGCTTTAAGATAAAAGAACTTACCATCATTCATTATAATTCAGTACATGTATTACAGAGGGCCTGGATAAAGCCATATTCTGCTTTGGATCACAACTATACAATTCCTAATGCAACTCCATTCATTTCATTGCAGTTTTTCCTACCCTCATCAGAACCTTGTTCTGAGTCTCTTATCTGATGTAAGGGAGAAAATTTCATTGCACCAAATACAGGAACACCCTCCAATGCAAGGGAATTTATTTCCTCTGATCCTTGAAAAAAGCTCATTTCTAATAAGAGTGAGTGCAGCCCAGGATGGCTTTTCCAGAGGCAGACAGAACAGCCAGAAGCACAGCACAGGATCAGAGTGGTTTGGGTTGGAAGGGACTCTAAATAAAGCTCATCTTGCTCTAAACCCCCTGCCTCGGGCAGAGACCTTCCACTAGACCAGGCTGCTCTGCATGTGGCATGGGGGGTGATGCTCATGGCTTGAGGTAGGAACCAGGGTTTGGTTCCTGTTTCAAAGCAAAGCCAGTCTTGTCCACAATGCAAGATATACAAAATTAGCTCCAGGGAACCACGATGCCGTGTCAGCTCAGTGTCACTGCTGCATTTCATTGGAGGTTTGAATGGATTCGAATATTCCTTGCTATTGTAAAAACAATTAACATTATTTCTCATGCCTAACAAGCAAAGCTGAGGACAACACAGAATTATGAGAAAGGAGAAAGCATGCCTGGTTAACATGGATCTGAAGAGCTTTTGCCAACTGCAGGGCATATTTTCCTCTACAAGCTTTGTTCAGTGCTGTATCAAACCAAGATAAGTATTCTGTAACTTGGCTAGATTGCCACTTCAGCTGTGGGAGGAGGGATAAACAAGCTTTATCTCCTTACTCAGCAGTGTGAGTAAATCACAGGGGAGAATGGCAGCAGCCCATTTCCTCAGCCATGGGTTTGGCCAGCCCCAGATGCACATCAAAAGCCAGCTTAGCCCAGGAGCTCTGTCAGGATGACCAGCTCCAGGCTCGTGGGGCTGTGACAGGAATCCAGGGAACCTCGGCCATGGCATCTCTCTCCTCTTCTGTGCTGGTTAATAATGGCCAACAACAGCCCGTCTGCTTAAATCCAATTCAGTTTCTAAACTTTCAAGATCAGTTTTCAAAATTTCCCTTTTGGCTGGTGACAGTGCTGGTAATTCTGTGCTTCCCTGTGTGCGTTTTACATTGCCTTTACTCTTCATTTCAGAACACTGAAAAAACCTGATGATTTTGCCAGAGAACTCTTGGTAATCATAATACACTGCTACTCTGTTTTGTCTGTAAGCATCTGTGTTTTGTATACAACCTCATTAGCTCTATGTCTTTCAAAAAACATTTTTATCCCTATACTGCAGTGACACAAAGCCTCTTAAGCTACACTATCTCACATGCATCTTTGCAGCTCAGCAGTAGCCTTGAAAAATACACAGAAAATTGAGAAACATATATAGAAAACCTCATTTTCTTTAGGTGAGTAATAACATTTAGCATCTTATTACTACCTCTTCCTTCCCACCTTCCTCACTGAATAAGCTCTACATTCTTCAAAAGCATCAGTGGTGTGAACATAAAATTATTCTTATCAAAGGAAAAACTGACACACGAGAGAATCACTGTTAAGGCTGGCTAAAGTTTTCACAGAGCCCTAAAGCCAGTTTGGAAAGAAATCAGACCCTGCAAAAACCAAGCCACCAAATGGTTCTCACCCTCAGAACACACTTTAGCTTGGCAGATCCCCCTGCTCCCAGTGCTGTGTGTAATTCCCAGGCTTCTTTCACACAGGGAAGGGAGAGTTCTCTTAATCAGAAGACAGACTCCAAAGCCCAGACACAGCCAGACTGCACAGCCAGGCTTTGTTTTTCTCATGAGAGCACTGTACCTTCCCACTCCTAATTCTACCAGCCTTAAATCTGATGGTCTGTTAAACCCAAAACAGGTCAGAAAGACACAAGACACATACAAGACGTGTATATATGTCCTTAAGTATACTTGACGTGCCTATACAAGACGTGTCAAATATGCTTAAGGAACAATGTTAATTTATAGTTTTGAGAATGTATGATTTTGTAAACTTCATGTACATTTCGATGAGCAAGAATGGTTTGAAGACACTGGGCCTGGTGAAACACTGAAAGAGCCTGTGCTTCAATAATGAAACTTTGCTTCATTATATAAATGAAGCAATATAATTTCCTATATTCCATGGTATCCTACTTCACAGATAGCCTTGAAGTTCATTTAGTAAGGTTAAGTAAGGTATTTAATTTCCTTTGCACCAGATTATAAGCTAAAATATTTTAAAGATGGTAACTATGTGTTTCAGACAATGCACAAAATACATCCACCTGACTTTTCCCAGAATAGCTGTATCAAAATAAAAGCCAGCTTTATTTCAAAACTGAAATGCTGATTTTCCTCCTGGATAAAACAACTAAGTAGGATCATTGCAAAGTTTGAGTAAGTAGTATAAGGAATGGTTTAGTTACGTTCTGCTCTTTTCCTCCCTGCAAACTGAGCAGGCTGCAAAAGACCAAGCAGGGCCAGTTCTCCGTGCAACTGCATGAAAAGAAGAGGTTTGAGAAGCAGCCTGGTGTATTGGAAGCTATCAGGATGCATAAAAAATTATTTCATTAAACACTGAGTGAAGACTTTACATTCTGCCCGAGATGTGATAGATGAGGAGCTCTTCCTGTTTTCCCTGTTCTACAGACAAGAATTTGCTCTTGAAACAGGCAGCGACTGGAATGAAATTGAATGCAAATGTTAATTCACAGAGGGAAAAACTGAAGTGAGGAAGACACATAGTAAGAGTCATAACAGTGGTGTCAGGCTTAGTTTAAACTATGTACTAGTTAATCATTTCTGTATTTTCATATACTAGTAAGAACATTCAATGTAAGATATACATGCAATGAGAAATGGCAAATAAAACAAATTACAAGCAATCTAAAATGTCAGTACTAATAGTTATAATTCTGCAAAGGCAGACCAGATGTCTTCACATATATTAAACTGTTTATTCTGTTGACTGGAATCCTTTCATAAGCTTGCCAGTTCCCCAAGATTACCATAAAAGCTTGATATATATTCAGTAAAGTTGTACACTTCAGCTTCTGAAAGGAGGAGTTTTAGGGAGCTCGAGGCTACTTGAAGTAAAAAATATAGCAACTAACAAGAACATATTCCCTACTGAGCACAAACCAGCAGTGTACTTTTTAGGTTCTATTCACTCTGAAGTCTTAATTTTCCCTTGCAAAACGCATTTGCAGAACACCATTGCAAAACAGAAAGGATGAAGCTTTCAGCTTCTTGCAACTTCCAAACACCTCTCCCTTTGTTCCTCCTCGAACCCTCTCATGATGCTTTGGCTCCCAAGCATTGAGACATGGAGACTGATAGGCCAATTCCCATTTTCCATCTCCAGCTTTTCACAGAGGCCAAAAGCTAATTTCACTTAACTCATGTATGGGCCTGTAGTGCTCTGCTGTGCCTTTGGACAGCTTTACCCATGCTGTGAAGGAATCAGCTCAAAGTGACCATAAAAGACCAACCACTTCTCAGATTAGGGTGTTTCTAAGATTCTTCTAATTTCAAAGACAGCATTCCTCTGTTAACTAATGAAAATCAAGAAAGCAGAGCCAAATGTTCTTCTAACTTGGTTACCACACTCAGGAAAAAAAAAAAAAAAAAGGTAATTTCTGGGGGAAAAAACCAAAACCACAAAAAAACCCCACCCCAATCTAAATGTTAACTCTTTTAAGGTACATCACTGATACTGGACCTGGGTTCTCTAAACATGGAGAGAGAGATGCAGTGCTCAAGTGGGAGAGCTGCCAACACAGCCAAGCTGGGACAAGAAGGAAAAATCTGGCCTTTGCCCTTCTTCACTTAGAGGAAATTAAGTGCCTGTTGCTGGGTCTTCTAACCTTTGACTCATGCTCAGACCTTTCTTCTCACCCAGTTAATTCACATGTATTCCAAGGAAAGGGAAACACAGACAACAGGAAACTGGCTGACTACATATTCATAGGAAAGAGAAATTCAAATCAGTTTTCAGCATTTCCAGTAAGCGTGCTGGAACCCACACACTGTGCTGAAGGGTAATGCAAGACCCTTTAATGGGCACATTCTGAAATGCTCTGGCCCACAGGCTGACATGGTAGAAGCTCAGCAGGGTTAGCCATTATTGAGTTATGTGTGTGGTTGTGCAAAATAAGAAAAGAAATGCCCTCCCAGAAGAACATCCCCATCCCGGCTTCAGCGTCCACAGCAGAGCTTCCCTTTTGCCTCACGGCCTTGGGCTTAGGCTAATATTTTTGCCAACAACAACAGCACTGCAATACTGGGTTTCAGGCATGAGCCCAGAGATTTAAAGGACTCCTGAAGGCCAGGCCAGCTGGATCTCACCTTGCAGGAGCACACGGAGCATCTGTCCTCTCGCAGGGTCCACACCTGCCCGTTGCGCTTGAAGCCGCCTTCGTGGGGACAGTCTCCAGTGCAGGAGGGTCCCGAGGGACACAGGCAGTCAAAGCCTCCTGCCAGGTTCACACAGGCTGAGTCGTTCCAGCAGCTGTGGATCTTTAAGGCACACTCATCGATATCTGCAAAACAGCAGGTTTAGAAAAGCTTCGGGCACATTGTTCGTGGGGCAAGTTTTATTTCTGTATGACATAATTATTGCTTATTCTGCCTTGCTGGTGGATGAGGGTGCATTCCTTTTCATATTGGCCATGTTTACTTGGTAGACTTTAAGCACTGATGGGTTTTACGTTATTCTTCAGCATTTATTTTGATTCCACCAAGAATTCTTAAACCAACTTCATCAGGTTTAATGCTGATGTACCTAATGGAACCATATATTGGTGACAAACCTGAACCTTCAGATAAGGGTGCATTACTTATTTCCCAGTGACTGGAAACCAGTGAGCAGAGTGACTTTCTGTCAATTGGACCACTCTCTGTTCTGGGTTTTACATCAAAATAGAAGTGCATTATTCTTCATAATTTCCTAGCACAAGCAACATTCCCCATACTAAAAGCAGTCAGTTGCATCCTTTTCTCATTGTTGGAAGGTATAAGTGAATTGGGAAAAAAAAAAAAGGAAATAAAAAGAACTCAGAGGCACCTGCTACACAAAAAAAAAGTCTTAAAGCTATGCAGTATGATTTAGCAATGACACAAAGAATAGGTGACAAGAGAAAATCATTATACACCAGAGAAAAGCGAATTACAGCATCCCATTAAATTTGCTTTTGGAGGGTAAAATACAATTATGCAATATGAATTTATCTCGGGAGTTCATGCAGTGTTCTTTTTCTTGCAATGAAAGCTATTTGATTTTTAAGCACATTGTTAAAAATAGGTGTTTCTTTCAGACAATAAGTTTGAACTTTTCTTAAGTAATATATTGACAAATTGTCCAGATGAAATGCCAGTAAACTGGTGGGTGTCTTTTGTTCCAACATGAACAATGAAAACTGCAATCAAAAGTGGAAGGAAGGCTGGAAAAGAAGATCCTTTAGAAGCATGTGATGGTTTCTGTTGTGATAGTTCCAGAACAGTATTAGATGAATTCAGAAATTACAAGTAAGAACTACCATACTCATAATTTGAAATTACCTTATTGCTAGGGCGAAATTTTAACTGTTCACTATTACCCAACAGTACTTTTAACTTCTCTCTAAACCAACAAATTCAAAAGAATTTACAAACAAAAGTTACCTGAAGTCTAATTTGGGTAGGATGTGATGGCCAGTTGCCCTACTTTTTGGACAAGTGCCACAGGTTCTTGAGTCATCACCTCAAAATGTCCTATCATAAAAAGACTTTAAGAATTCTCTCATTCTGGTGAAGGAAACTCTTTCTAACAATCAAATCACTAAATTCAGTCTGGTCTGCATAGTACAATTCCTGATTTCAATTTGTAAGTAGTCCAGGAAGAAGTGGAAATGTGGTCATGCCCTTGGATTTGATTAAATGCAAAAATCAGTCTGCACAACTGAGTCAAAGCTTTGGGCTGCCAGAAAATGACTGTTCTTTGTTGTGCTTACAGATGCAAAGGGAAGCTGGAGGCAATTTCCCTGCCTTCACAGGGCTTCACTCCTGGGCTACCCTGTGGGCCAGTCCTTTGTCAGAAACGTTCCTGACCATGATTCAGCTGCTCATCACTCAGACTTGCCTAAAAATGGTGCATTTTGCTGTCCTGAAAGTCTTAATTGCCAGAAAAGAACATTATTGTTCTAGTGCACACCTTAGCCATAACTGAGTCCTTGAAATACTCACTACTGGTGGTGTAAAAGGTGCAGGCAGCACTAAGAGAAATTAAACTTTGTAGTTCACTCTTTAACAAGTACCAGAGTATTGCAGAAGTAAAAAACCACGAAGACTGACATGAAGAGAACTGTGAATGAACTGGCATCAAATAAATTATATCCAAATAGCTACTGTAAAACTCAAAACATTCCTAAAGATATCCCATTTTCCTTTCAATAGACTTGTAGTTTTTGTTGAAAACAAAGGTATAAATGAAGCATTCACTTTGCCTTTCTTGGTTTCAACAGGCATCATCAATATTGTCTTCCCTACCACATTAAGAGCTCCCTGACTATAATCTGTATGGGATGCAGTAGAATAACAGTGCAGATTAGAAGGGTAGCTTTCACAGTTCAAAACTAAAAGGATTTCACAGATGAATATAAAGCCATATTGCCTACAGAGTTGCATTTAATTGCTTTACTTATGACACTGAAATCTAATTCTGTTTCCATGTAATTTAACAGATTTATGGAAAGCCAGATGTTAGCAATTATAGAAACTAACATTATTCATGTTCTCAGTAGTACAGACCTGTTCACAAAGCCAACTTAATCTCTTATGCATATGCAGAAGGGGAGAACCCCCTATTTACCTACCTCTGCTGCTGTTCTCCATTTAGCACACATAAAATGGATGTCCCCATTAAGAGCAGCCCAAACTGGTAAATGGGAGATTCTTGACAAAGAATCAAACAAAGCATGAACATAAATTCCTAATTGCTAGGCAGCTTTTTGGTTCTTTATGCAAATAATAGTTTATTATTCTTTTACGGCATTTATTATTTAAAAGTTTTAGTCATTAATCAGATATAAAAGGCTTGGACACAGATCTCATTTTTAGCTGAACTTTTAACAGAACTAATTTTCTGAGAATATCCCTTTGGCAGTTTTTTTGTCATCGCTGATTGCATTTCCTAAAGTCAGACCAAACAATGTTCCCAGTAACTTGAGGGGAAAAGGTTATAATCATAACATGTTTTTATCCCTGTCACTCCTTCAGACTGGGGGGGTGGGGAAGGAAAAAACCCCAGCCAAATGCTCCCACATTCTTAGCTCTCAGGTACAGAAAATATTTCATTTTAATGGAGATCAAATGGCCCCATCAGTGTGAGATCAGCATGCAGATGGCTGTGCAAAGCATGAAAGAAAATACTTGTACTTAGTGTGAAATTTCTCTTAACAACTGGAATCAATGTGTCAACTTAGGTGTTGAAAAACTAGCCTAGTTCAATTGTCCAAAACAATAATTTTGTGAATGTGAAAACTATGACAGGACTTTTGCATTTAGCTGATTTTTCTAGTATTCAAATCCCCCACATCCCCTCAGGTTTCATTTGCTTTCCCACAATTGTTCTCAGAAGATGCAGGCCCAAAACTGGAACATTTAATGATGGGCACGGCAAAACTGCACACAAATCTCCTTTCCCATTATAACAACACAGAGTAGGAAGGAGATAAAATTTTAGTTTATAAATCAAGCAACTTTGAAGAACACTGGAAATAACAAGGAGACTCCATATTCTTTCCCTATATATAAAGGACAAGAACAAAATGTCTGTCTTTATGTTTGGAGGGATTAATCCTTTCATGTATCCTGTCAACCTATGGAAATACTCTGATTTTCACACCTGAAAAAGGATTTTGCAATTTTGTCCATTATACTGAGATTCTCTGTGGCAAAAACTACTAATCAACCCAAATAAGAGTGGCAGAGCTTTCCTTCCCCTCTCCACACAGTTCCTTTTTGAGGAGAAGTGAAGATGTAGTTGAAACACTCATCTTGAGCAGAAACTTGCTCGTACTGCAAAGCCTTATGCAATTTTTTATTAACAATGTACAGCCAGCCAAGACACACCGACCATCACACAACTGATCAAGGTCTCTACTCTTCAAACACTCCACTCAGTGCTTCCATAAACACAGCCAAAAATACCTGACCATACCCACTTCAGCAACCACTCACATTTTGTGGATGGAAAAAGAAAGAAAACAAACCACCCAAGACGGGTTCATTTCCAATACACTCCTCAAAGTACACGTGGGCAGACAAGGAAACAGAGTCAAAATGGAAGCAGATAATCCCTTGAGATGCAATTTCCTTTTCCATCCTTTTTGGCTGTAATGAGAAGTAATTTGCCTCAGATATTATGAGAGGTCCCACGGCCACTGCATTTGAATTGGGTAGAAGACAAGCATGACTGTACATATCAACACAAGTTCATTAACTTGGTTTCACTGAAATTTTAAATCAATCCCTAGCTACTTCATTTCTTAGTTTTCAAGGCTGTTCAGGTTTTAATTGTAAGACTTTTCCATAGCACCTTAATAAACGTGTGCAAGCAAGCCATGCAGTGTGGTGCTCTGCATTATCATGAGAAGCTGTTGCAGAAGAAAGAACCCTACTAACGTGCTGATTTTAACTGCTGTGGTACATTAAACCATTACAGTACATTGTTAACGTGAAAAATGTGTGCTGGGCTCCCAAACCCATGTATGTACAAGTTAACTAAACACTGTTTTGACAAAACATTTTTCACAGGCAACTTGTCACTTAATGATTTTTGCCTTCTTTCTAAATCAAAGTTATTTGGAGTTGTCTTGGAAAAAGTATCACCACACAGAGTCATTTTTAGCTAGAAAATATTTTATGATAGTCCTTTTATTCTATAGAGACTTAAAGGTCTATTAAAGAACACGGCATAGTAAATTAGATTCTGAATATAGAATTTACTAAAGCTTTCTAAAAATACAGCAATGACAAAACACAAATACCTTGAAGACATGGAACACAACTTTCTGTCAGAATACAAAAATTAGAATTTGCTAAATGGAAAGTAAGATAATCTTTATTTTACAGGATGAAATCCACTGACACCAACTCTGATACTGTGAGCTTTAAGAAATTCTATGAGCAGAACAGAAGAAAGTTGTAAAATAGCAGGTTCTAGTTGGCCTTGAATAGTCTGTACCAACCTTTCTGCCTGCACAGCACTTCTCTACCAACAGATGGGAGAGCAATTTTCAGGCACATGGGAAGATTTTCAAAGGATGGGTCTACCTTTTTGTGTGACACAGAAAGGGGGGAAATAAACAAAACCCAACGTCCTCTGCTTTTACTTTCTAATCTAGATCAGAGACACCACTGCAGCACACCATGGAATATATGAAAGTTTCAGGAACTGATTTAAAGCCCATTCAGGTTTGACCCTCAAGCCCTGCTGCACCCAGCTTTTGTGGGAGACGAATCCCTGTGGAGTTTTCTTCCATGGGCTATTGAGTCCTACATTTTTCCACCTCTCATTTCCCCAAACCACCAACTCTAATCATGCAGTAAGGTCTAGCTATACTACCTTTAAGGCAGAAATAAATGGTGAATCCTATGGGGATTTGGTGGGAGGAGGATCCATGTTAAGCTTCCCTGCAAAATTTGTAATGGTTCTTAAAAAAAAAAAATAAACCAAACCTGTCAGGCACTGCTGCCTTGGTTGTTGCTCCTTCTGTGCATGCAAGTCCCAATGTAGGGACCCAGAAACACAAACCATTATGAAAAAAATAGAATCAGTAAATCTGCACTCCAGGGTCTGAACAGCACTCTACAGACTGGAAGCATCTCACTTAGAGATGGAGATTCAAAAGTATAATTTGCTTTGCTTTTTTTTTTTAATCAGTAGATAGTCACAAATACTGTATCACATGACAGCTCACCGTTCTCTATGAAGTATTATTGTTTCTTTACCTCAGAGTGCAGCAAAGCTTCTATTACAAAATTAAAAAAAACAACCAAACAACGCAGCAGCTGTAGCCTACAGGTTTTAATTGCCAAGCAAACTTTGGTAGCAACTTCGTACAGCAATTGTCTTTTGTCTGCAAGCAGTATTCTTAATAACATATTGTGAAAGACCAAGGCCTCATAAAAACACTACTGTGGGAAATCAAATTACATTCTCTTAATTTGAGCCTGCTCACCATCAGTATATGAAGCTGACATCTTTGATAAAAGCTGTCTTTGGTTGATATTTTGAGCAATAAAAGAATTTTCCCAATCTTGAATGGGCATGGTTAAGCCACACATCCTTATTACCCAAGCTCTGGTGCATATTATGACCTTCCCTGCCACATCTGCTGATTTACACAACTGTCCCTGGCCAGGTGACAAATTTCACTGTTTTCTCTTTGCCAGTGAGAATATAGCTCTTAGGAGCACTGAGGTATCACAACACCTCCCAAATAGAGGCTGTTTTTCTTAATGTTTTGCAAGCATTGCAGAGACAGTGAAAGCAATGACTCAGCTCCCAGACCACCTACATAAAAAGGGGTTAACCAATATATACACGAATGTATCCAGCAAAAGCAACTGGCTGCCTGGGCTTTGGGCAATCTGCCAGAATGAGTTCTGCCTCCCACTGTCTCGTGATCTTCTTTTCTTTATTATTATCATTAGTAGTATTTATTGTTATTATTTTGTAGGGGAGGGTTTAATCTTATTTTAGGTATGTTTTTAGGCTATTTATTGTTCTCCAAGTTTGTCCTTCAGGGAAGAAAAAGAAGAAATGTTTCAAATCATACTGAAAGAGAATGGCTCATACCCACCTCATGTAGACACTACAAATTCAGTATACAGTACACCAGGAATAAATACTGTTGCTAAGCAGATGAACCCTCTTTCATCTGAAATAGAGTGATAGACACCAGTTCTGACCCTAAATGCTCCAGCACACAGACAATCTCTGTAATGTGACTATTAGCTAGAATGGGTAGTGTTCTCTCTCTCTTGTTTTAACCAATTCTTAGTTGCCTTTCAAGATAAACATCACGGTTTGAAATTTGTCAATATTCAAGCAGAATCTTCCAATTAATTTTTAATGATTTCATTTCATTCTACTGGTGAAGCAGACTGGTTTATTTCTCTTCCTCACTGGTACCCTGCAGCAGATGGTTCAGAGAAGCCATTCCATTAAAATAACCCCCCTAATTTCACATTCTGTTTACAACTTGCATGTGGCAAGAGGAGCACCTCACCTCACCAACTTCCAGCACGCTGTGCAGGAAGGGCAGTGTGCTTCCATGCAACCTGATCCCTCCAGTTCCCTCCTGGAGAACATCTGAGGCTTCTTTTTGCAACACCCAACCCTTCAGCAGTGATTGAGGGCAAGAATACTGACCTTTCCAGCAGCTGAGCCTACCTGGGGCTCATCCAGAACCTTGCCTGTGTCTCTGTCTTCTCCTGACATCAGCTTGGCTCTCCATCTTCTGCTTCCCAAATCAGCTACAGCAGGTGGGAGGGATGGGGCTCCCCACGTAGGTGGCACAAGAAAGCACCAGAAATGCTAAATATGCCTCTAACCCCCAGCTGCCTCAGGGTTTTTTGAAGGTTATGTCATGCTGCTTTGATTTCTCATAAAGCAGGTACTTTTCTACATTGCTCCATTCATCACTCGTTTCTCAACACTCAAATAAACCAGAGGAGAACTCATAACATTTGAGAATTTGTTTAGAAATACATGACTTCCATCCATTTGATCTATGGAATCGTGAAATGCTGTAAACTTTGCCATTTTTTACACAGCCACCCTCTGAAGAAGTTCACTGCTCTGATTTTATTAAGCTCCCCACTGGCTTAGGACAATGTGTAAAAAAATAATTTAGCTGGACAATCTACAAAATATTGCTTTGAAAATTGTTATTGTTCCTCTACATTTTTAAATTATGATACTACCTTATCCCAAGGACTTCTAATAGCCAGAAGTCATAGAAGATGGGAATGCTTTTTACAAGTAAATTTATGTATTTTTGTTACAAATTGTTGTTTTTATTTTAATTATAGACTTTAAATCACAGAAAACACCCTTTGAAGTTACGGCCACGATAAATGAAATTTACAGCATTAAAAAATAACAAAACAAACCACACAAAAGGAGGAGAAGAGATTTTATAGAAAACTCATATAACTGACTAGAGATGAAGTAACTGGAATTCCACAGAAAGGCCATAACACCATCAGCCAGGTGAGCTGTATCTCTACAGAAGTTAAAACGGGACCCCTTCTAAACAGTTTTAAACTTACCTGATAAAATACCACATAGGAATTATGTATAAGGCAAACAACCGAAAAGGTGGGAGAACTGTAAGGCAGGGATAAGGCAGAATTACCATTTTCAGTGTGGTTTTATTGCTGCTCACTCACTGTAGTGGCACCCAGAGCCCCAGAGCCACTCGAGGGCACACAGATTGCAGGAGCCAGCACTGACTCCTCGTGGAGCCTCATCCTTTGTCCTCCCACAGAAACACCTGACAAATTCCTTTGCCCCCAGTAAAAATCCCTCTCTGTTCGTGCTCGTGGGAGCTTCTTCTGCAAATATGGCGCATGGAGAATTTGATGTTATTCGCGTAATTCTAAAAATTAAACGATGGAAGATGCTGAAAAATGGAAAACAAGCAAACCAAAGCAACACAGAGATGCCACAGACACGTTCTTCCAGCACTCTGTTGAAACCCGGAACTGGAAAACCACCTGTGTTCCCCTTTTGTGGCCGATCATGCTCCCCAGCAAGCCCACCTTCACTTGAGGTTTTTCCCAGCCCCTTGCTCTGATAAACGGAGCAGTGCAGCGAGTCAGGCTTTGGATCTCCTCCTGTGGGAAGCCCTCAGACCCGTGGGGTGCCAGGACTCAGCATCCCTGCTTCCCTGGGGGTGCTGAGGGACAGGGACACGCTGGGTGTGCCCAGCACCCCCTTCTGCCCCGGGCCACAGGCAGTGCCGGGCCAGCGGCTCCGCAGACACTCGGGAACACCATGCACAAGGAGGGGGAAAAAAAGGCTCTGCTGATCATTGCTTACCAAGACAGGACTCCCCGGAAGGAGAGTAGCTTCCATTGTCATGGAAACCGCTTCTGCACTCACAGTGGTACCACCCTGGGAGGTTAACACAGCGTGAATGGTTGTGACACTCAATGATCCCCTCTGCACACTCATCAATATCTGCCTCAGAGAAAAACACAAGCCAGCCAGGAAATTAATTTCCTTTGACACCAATACTGTAGGTTTGTATTTTTTTTTTTTTAAATCTTATCGTTTTGGAGTTTTTTTAAAGATTTCCTTTAATAGATGGATCAAGGTATATTACAGTCCCCAACAACAGACATTTAAAGCATGACTCACATAACAACAATAAAAAATAATAGTAATACATCATGTAGTCTGTTACAGACAAGACATTCTTTTACACTATGATTCATTGAAAATGCAAAGCAAACATGCAGATTTTTTGTTCCCTGTTTGGTTTTGGTTTTGTGTTGCTTTTTGTGTTGTTTTTGTTTGCTTTTTTAACTCATAAATTACATTTGTCTGTGCATTTAAAGCGTTGCTGAACAGGTTTTCCACTGAAAAGGCATTTTCAGCAACATTCCTGCTTTACAAACTGCACGTGCCAGGACACCTTGGAAAGAAAAAGCATTTTCTTCAGGATTTGTGTTTCCAGCATTCAGCTGCGATATTGGCAGCTCCCTGGAACTGGAGGTGCTCAGAACACTTCGCAAACACTGGTTAATCTCTTTTGTTTATGTTATCAAAATAAATACCTCGTACAAGTGTAACAGCGTGTGACAAACAGAAAAAGCAGTCCACGTTTCAGCTGCAATAAAACGTTTAGCTGGAAAAGAGTGAGGCAAATGACAGCAAGTCTGTAGCAATGGAAAGATACAGCGTGATGAATACCCTGCTGAGTTTCAACAAATGTGCTGTTTTTAGAAAGGGGTTTCTCAAATTTCTGTAACACGTTTAATAGAGACCTTGTAATTGCCAGTAACCTTGGCTAATCATGGCTGGCACCTGGCTGCTTCTCCCCTTTGAGCATTTTTCAGCACATTTTGTAGGGTTGTAATTAAAATTAGCAAATTAATTATATGTTAACCTTGTGGTAATTTAAGAAGCCATTATATTTTCATTCCTCTAGTCAGCTTAAGGCTTTTTTTTTTCTTTTTTTTTTTTTTTTAATTTTGGTCAGTTTTCAGCTGGGTAACTTATCAATTAAAAGGAGACTCAAATTATTCCCAAGTAATTCCCACCTTCACCCACTGCAATTTTTTTTTTCTTGGCACGCTTAAAATGTGCATAAAATTGTGCACACCGAACCAAAAAAACTTGGTGAAAATAGGTTTGGAAACTACATTTAGCTCTCCAAGCACCAAAGGATAAATGTCTCATGATCCTGATGCAAGACTGAGTTAAGGTTATTAAATAACCACAGAGTGTAGCTTTTATCTCAATTTCCAAAATACATACACCGATTTGGTTTTGTGGACTGCACTGAAGTCATGTTGATGTACATGGAAATCGATTTGAATGAAGTATCCTTCAACACAATCCCATTTTCTTACATCTTACAAGCAATACCACAGAGAAGTTCGATTTTTCCTCATTTCAGTAACAATATTTATTCTTGTTGAAATATGGCTGAGAAACCCAAAAAATGCCATTTTCCAAGATTCGTGTTCGCCCTCTCTCAAGCATGAACCAAGCTATCTACATAACAGGTAGGTCATAAACACTACTTATTCCTAGCTTTATTCAGCTCCCATCTAACAATAAAGTCAATTTTTAAATGCTTTAAGATCTGCCACTGCTGCCACCTTTTCTGTACGTTTTACTTTGTGGAAGCTTATTTTAGTGTTAAAACACTGCACGAATCCAGCTGTCCATCAACAGTGAGTGCTGCTTGCAAACTCAGACACTTTCAATTCATTACAGCAAATGGAATTTATAACCATGATCTTTTCACATGTCATGGCTGATGGAACAAGTTTAATCCTATTTGGAAAGTGAATGACTTTGCTACTGCAGGTCAATTGCAAATGAATCCTTCTTCTTACTTTCCTTTCTTTCCCAGTGTTGGATTGGAGAATGTTCCTGTTTAAAGACTGCTTCCTTGTGTCAGTCCCATACTGGACTTCTGTGTGTTCAATTTCACAGTTTTAATTTACAAAATTAATACAGTGTTCCTACAGCTCATGTCTAAACTTAAGCCCTTTCAAAAGTATACAATTTAGGCTCTTGGTAAAGGACACTAACTGACTAGGAGGTTACTTTTTGGAAAGCCTATCTGCCAGGGTACCAAAAATAAGCAGCATTTTACTCCATGGAAGAAGAGCAGTTAGGTTATGTCTCTGCATTATGCCAAAAAGTAAAATAATGCATGGAACTCTTTCAAGACTAGATGACTTTACTGAGGCAGTACCACACCAGCAACAGCTTTTGTTCCCTGATGTGTAGGGAGACATTACCCAATTTCTTCAACCAGCAGAGCTAGGAAAAAAAGACTTGCTTTCAGTTTTAGAGGTTCTTCCTTCACTTCCTTGATCTCCTAAACCCAGTGGAGCTATGCCAGCGTTGTCCTACCCACCCTGGGGGCAGTGGGCAAAGGCCAAGAGAAGGGTGTGGGTGTTTTGGGAAAATCTGCCATGACAGACACCACTGGCGTGGAAGCGACAAGTAAAAAACCCTCCAAGCTCTTCTTCCTACCACTTCCTCTGCTCTTTGGGTCAAGCTCAGCACTCCTCCTGGCTCCCCAAAATGGGGAAGCAACTCTCCCTCTGCTTCTGCAGCAGGTCAGGATTCCTTGGCAGCCCATCACCATCTGATAGGAGATGCACGAGGAGCAGCACCAACAAGGACACCCCTAATGGCATCTCCACTTATCTAACACATTACTGTGCCTTGAAATGGGGCCCACAAACACTAAAAGGGTTGGAAATACCCTGATGAGGTCTGTGAGCATCTCCTGTGATCCTGTGAGTTATTTGTAGCATGTGTATAAACACAGGTCTGCAGGAATAGGAAAATACTGTGGATGTTTTAGAAATTCAGATTTAGGATGCTCAGGATACCAAGAGGGAAAAGCAAATAACAGCTTTATAAAATGGTGTGTCATATACCATGACATTATTCAGTTCATTTAATAGACCATTTCCAGATGGACAGCCTGTGTCTTTTCAAAACACTTTTTTTTTAGGATTTCTTCTGCACAGAAAAATGTTTCTATACATAAGAGCCAGTTCAGGGAATTAGAATCAATTCACTTCTCTTCATCTTTGCTTTTCCATCTTTAGATTCTAGCATTATATTTGCATACTTGCCTCAGGATAAAACTCTTTCTATCCAGGTCTGGTTTGGGGTTTTGCTACAGAATTTGAGTTACATACACACTATTTTTGTGTGTTATATGTGTGCAGATGCTTATCAGAATGTCCTATCTGTACTTTCTTCTTAAAGTTATGTCAAGCTGAAATAACAGTGTACAATTCTGACCTGTGAGTGAAAACAGTGCAGAAATTCTAATTTTTTTCAAAGGAGCACATTAAAACCTGTTAAGAAATTCTGTCACTTCACAGAGGCCAGAAGAAAGGACTGCTGGGCACTTTTTGGCTGTGTTCCCCTGCTGTAGGTGCTGCCTGCCCCTGGTGCTCCTGGCAGCAGGACAGGCAGTTTTGCATGGACTTTCTGCATGTCCATGTTAATATCCACAAAGTCTGAAACTGAGTGCTTGTGAGAAACTGCCAATTTAATGTTTCCTTGGGAACTGAAAATTTTCATAATCTTGATTTTCCTCTGCAGTCTCTGGCTAAATATCTGCACTACCTTTGCATTAAGGGTAGTATTTCTCACTTCTTGGTCTAATGCAACTTAAGACACAGCTGCTCTTACCACTATGAAAATATTTTTGTAGTTTTTCTCATTCAAGCCTTGCTATAACGTCCATGTAAAAGGAGATTTTGTACAGACCATCCTGTTGCCTGCTTTTACCAGTCATTTAAATGCCATTATAGAGAATTGTTAATGGATCTGGCAACACTCCACTACAGTGGCTTTGCAAATGCTCAGAAATGGCACATTTTTGTATTGAAGAATAAAGGCACCAGTTGGTTTTGTAGAAGCTCTTGTGGGATGTTAATCCTGTCCTTTAAGGACAGGTCTGTAATTTTTACTTTTAGCATCCCAGCTTCTTGCATTATTCATAAAGGTATTTATGCAGACAAGATAAATAGGATAATTTATCTCAAAATAAAACACAATTGCTTCAGAACCCTGTGAAAAAGTAAAATTAAAATAATTCAATCTTTTCTAATGCCCCATCACATTTAAGTCACTGTGTGACAATACTAAAAGGAAAACTGTTCAGTGTCATGTAACAGCTAGCAATCTACAGTTTCAATGAGACAGAAGAGTTTTATTATGAAAGTGTCTATTCATCAAACCATTATTCTTTTTCATGCAAAAAATATACATTCCTTATCTTTAGTTTCCGTTGACTAGGAGACCTATAAGCAGGAAAAACGTGTACTAACAAGAAAGGATCAGACAGGTCTCAAGCTTCCTGAATTAAAATTGCATCTTGAGAGCTGACTCCATTGCTTTCAGAGCATTACAGCTTTGTTTTCCACCTTACAGTATTTTTCTTCAACATAAAATCACCAGAAAAATGTACCCAGCCAACTGAGGCATTAGTTACATATATTTAAAATACAGCCTCTTCTCATCTCCTACTCCAGCCTAACCCTCACTTGCAGAAGACAGAGACAGCAAGAAAGGGATGGCACTGACAGCACGATGCAAACAGGGTCCCTGCTGCAAAGGATTCATTCAATTATTTCAAATAAACCCTGGAAGCAAAGACAACTAGTTTGGATGAGAACAGATGAAAAAATCTCCTTCTCTCCAAAAAACTCCAACAAACCCTCCCATCTGCCTACCTCTACAGTTTCACATAAACTTATATAAAGGCCGAATTTTATCTGTTATTACTAACCCTTAATTTTTTATATTATTAAATCTCTATATTAGCTTTGACAGCTCACTACAAGAGGGACCTGTATTTCTAAACGTGGGCAACACAAAGCAGAAATCCAGGGCCAGCAGCCACCCTCAAAGTCTGCAGGATTTTCCCAGTGCAAAGCAGGAGAGGCTCCAACACCCTGAACTTGTCCCAGGTTTGCAGCCCCTGTGCCTGGAACATCAGGGATGCAGCTGGTGCTGCAGTTCAGCTGTTACACAAATGTAACTCAGAGACCACAGATAACTCCGTAATTAAGTTATATTTGACTAATGACTGCTCAGCCTCACGGGGCCACTTCATTCTTAAGACAACAGAGATACTAAACACCAGGAAGGACAGGAAAGACATCTGTCTGAGAACTATCTATTGGCATCTTTAATCACCAAGTTTTAGTTTCACAGGTTTGAGTATCTCAGGTGATAAAGACTGCCCCCACCTCTGCCTGAAGCCAGCAGCAGGCTTTGGAATACCTGCTTAGGAAATTTTTCCTTGACATTTAGCCTCCTCTTTAATTATGTTCATTTTAACTCATTAGGAGATTTTGGGCAAACTATCAACACCAAATAACATATTTCTCTCTCCTCAGTAGTCGTGGCTGTTTTCACAGACTGATTTAAATTGCTTTATATTTATATTGGCCTTTGCAGTTCCTTCTCGGGCAGGAATAGTTTTGCCTGTATAAATGGTACAGGATTTTGGTCTATTTTTCTATTTTGAGGACACAGTGGTAAACCATAAAACTTCAAATTTGTAAAGATAGTGAATAAAACTGACATTCATGAATAATCCAACCCACACAAACAGTTTAATAGTACTAAATGTCTTTCAGGGATGATATGTGTGCCCACCACCCATTATAATTAAAGAACAGCTGTAATATGCTTTATTGTGTAATTTTGGATTGGTGTAAAGACTTTTAATCATTTGAAAGTCATGTGCAAATTTAGAATGATGAGTCTACCAAGAATAAATGGAATTGAAGTGATATCAGAATAATAACACAGACTAGTTGTACCAGCATTTTTTAAGATTAATACTTTTAATACATAGCATCTAATTTATAGAAATTCCTTTTAGTACTTTATATATTTATACACAGTCCAAGATGATGTCTTTATGATTTTAGTGCACCTCTCTCTCATACCCTCGTATTGATTGATTTCCATGCTAAATGTGCAGCACACTTGGAGTATGCAACTGAAAGGTCCTGGATGATTCAAATAAATCTCACTTCACAAGACTGGAGTTGAAAGAATTTTTTCTTATCATATTTAAAGATTACTGGGTGATATAGGACATAAGAATTGGAGCCAGACCATTCAGTAGAAAGCCTGGCAGGGTAAAGAACTATTTCATATTTAGTATTGTATTTGAGTTTTCATTGCAAACAGGATTTTAATTAGCACTCCACAAGCCAGAAACAGGCTGTCTTCACAATTAGAAGGGTAAATTTCAAACTGAGGCAGAGGCTTTCTGTCAAATTTGAGGCCTATGGTCAATATTTCTCTCAAACTACATCATCCTGAAAACAGCAGGGCCACTAGCCCAATATTTAATGTATTGCAGCTCTTGGGACAATGGTGCCAAGCATGCAGAGTGCAGCTGGTTTGAAGATGGGCTGGGGAGCACACGGTTCCAAAAAACCCGACTGCCAGCTCCAGCCAGTACTGAGCCAATGGCACTGAGCTTCAGGACAGAAGTTCAGCTCCTGCCTCCAAACACCTTGCACCTGCTGGCAGTGCCCCACAGTTCTCCAGGAATGTCCTTTCTTACTCTTTTTGACATTATGCTCTTCCTAAACATACCAGAGCACTTTGTCAGGACCCCGAATTCAGTATTTTTCTACCTATTTAGGAACAGTGTGTGGTCTTCATGCTACAGGTAAATCAATCTGGAAGCATTTCTGCAGAGAAACTGAACTGCAGACCACTAGTAAATCACAAATCACCATGATTTAATTTATAGAGTATATATTAAATATATTTATTGGTAGAGAGATATAATGTGCAATTAACAGGTGAGATAAAAAAGGCAGAGAGAGATACAAAGAACTTTCCACAGTTGTCCAAAGCCAAACTGTGGGAAACTTCTCAATTTTGTAATTCCAGTCCACTATCCTGCCATTTAGGTCACCATTCTCTATTCCCTATAAAAATGTTCTCAAGCAACCTGGCAGAGGCAAGGCCAACCTTCACTACCCTCATGATTCATGAACCAAGGTTTTATTTTTTCAGAACATTCAGTATCTTTATCCACAACTGCTAATTCAATTAAACTGTGCTCCTGGAGTTGTATCTGCATGTATTATATATAAGCAACTATTCAGAATATTAGATATGCATATTAGAATGAAATGAAAAAAGATCAATAGGAGAGGTCTGTTGTGTGAATGGACTTTAATCAGTGGAGCCCTCAGCACACAGAGGTATTCTTCTACACAGCCAGGATTATACAGATTTTTAAAAAGAAAGCTCAAACCCATTCCCAAAGCAAAGTACTTCTATGTACACAGCTGCTTTAAGCCTATTGAAAGCATAACTGCTGTAAATCCAGATTCATTGAATTTACAATGACTGGTAAAACCATACTAAAAACTTACTACAGATTGCAGAATTAAGTTTCAGAAAATCTGCGTGGCAAAATCCATTAAGTATCTCATAAAAAGACTAATATATCAATGAGAATAAAAAGTACTTTTGGCAAGGGATTTTGGCATCCTGCAATTAAGGAGTTGTACATTCTCTGCCAAGATCACAAAATTTAAGAAGAATTGCCTAAAGGGGATAGATGTTAAGCCAAAATAGCTGATGGGTGCCAACCAGCTGGAACACAGCTTGGCACAAAAGGAGCTGGTGGACACCAGGTTGAACACGAACCAGAAAGACGAGTTCAACTCTGCTGTGGAGAAGATCCATGTGGCCTTCAGCTGCATTAAATGAAGTATTTCCAGCAGGGTGAGGGAGGTGATCCTTCCCTCTGCTCAGCGCTGCTGAGGCCACACCTGAAGTGCTGGACCCAGCTGTGACCTCCCCAGCAGGAGAGAGATGGAACAGCTGGGAGAGACCTTGGGACACCAGGATGGGTGAGGGCAGGGGCATCTCTCACAGGAGGAGAGGCTGAGAGAGCTGGGGCTGGAGGTGTTGAGCCTGGAGAGGAGAAGGCTCAGAGGGGATCTCACAGAAACACCAACACCCAGAGGGAAGGAGTGAAGAGGATGGAGCCAGGCTCTTCTCAGCAGGGCCAGGGCCCAGGGGCACGAACTGAAACACAGCAGGGTCCATCAGAACATCAGGAAACTCTTCCAGTGTGAGGCTGCCCAGGGAAGCTGTGGAGTCTCCATCCTTGGAGATGTTCAAGAGCCATCTGGACGTGCTCCAGGGCACCTGGCTCCAGGGGGCCACAACTGAGCAGTGGGGTCGGACACGGTGACTTCCAGAGCTCCTCCCTTCCAGCCTCAGCCCTCCTGTCGTTCTCTGATCCTGCCTCACAAGGAATGCTCACCTGAATGAAAACTGATGAACTACGCAGGCTGCAGATTGTTTCATCAGAGCTACAGAAGATGAATGAAACCTCTGACAAAAGAGGACACTGACAAACAGCACTCTCTACCCAATGTACCAACTGTCTGCAACCCAGTGCAGTGTGCAGAGAAGGAATAATTCAGGTGACACTGCCTCTGTGGATAAAAGCTTCATGGATGAGCCTCAGCATTATTACCCAGTGCCATCAGGCTTCATGCACAATCTTTAGGTACAATGCACAAGCAATATATCACTCCATCTAGCACTTGAAATGCTGAAGTTCAGCATCAAGGAGTGATAGAAATAGACTGTTATCTTATCTAGAACACCCCGTGACAGAGAATAGATGTTCCCTTCCATAAATTCTTCGGTGATTTGCCTCAACCAATTTTAGAACAACTCACATGAGGAGTCCTCCCCCACTTCATTGGGAAGACGATATTGCAGCCAAACAGTCCTCAGTGTTAAGAAGTTCTTTTGATTAGTTTGAGCCCTTCTACGAGCGAGTTTATCAAAACAGCACTTGTCAAAACAATTTCACTGCTAACAGAAGGCAGCAGCTGATGAGAAAATAATAAAGAGCACATTTTCTTCACTGTGGCTGGGATGGCTGAGTGTCAGTCATTCTCCTAAAAATTCCCATGTATACCATTGTGCCAAAGGGCACAAAGAAGCAAATCCAAATTACAGGTTTGGATTATAATAGTGTGCACACCCTATAGCACCCCTGAGAATTTAGTAATAATGAGAAATATTCTCAATTAGTTTTTTTAAATCTTGAACTGATTAACAGCTTCAGAAAAGCATTTTCATTCATACAGTAATAAATTCTCCCAAGGAAGCAAATCCCCAAACAAGTAGTATAAAATGAGGTCTTGAAATTGTAAGCAGAATAATGTAAAGCTCTCTGCATCATTAATTAGGGATGAAAATGGTTCAGGAAGGGCTGATCAATAAAGTGCAAATGATAAAAATGCATACTTTTGGAGAATGTGTGAACACAGCTTCATAAAAAGATGAAATCTGTGGTGGGTCTTCCACACAGCACACTGAATTGCAACTGTTCTCATCAGGGAAGATCCCCAGCCACCTTGTAATACATACATTTATTTCTGATAGTAAGAAGGCTGCCCAAAAAGACCCTATAATAGATACCAAATAACAGAAGACTGGAAGTGCTGCTTAAGAGAAATCAAGACTCTTGCACCACTTTTCCTTATCTCCTTGTGTTCATCATGCAGGTGGAAGTCATTCTCTATTTTGGTCTGCCTGAACTTTCTCCAGCCCCACCACCTCCATCTGTTACCTGCACCACCCCCTCCAGTGCAGTTAGATTTACCCACGTTCCCAACTCTGTCACACCATGTGCACAGTCATAAAAAGCACTTTGGTGTCGTGATTTCCCATGCACAACCCAGTAAGTTTGAGAAACATGAAAAAAGTGTGCTTTCCCAGTGAAACCTGGACACTGCCACATTTCACTTCACTACACAATCAGCGTGTTGCAAAAAAAATCGACAGAAATTTGCTAAAGCAACCCAATTTATCCCTGACACCTTCAGAATGAAGGTGAGGATTCACCCCAGATGCTCAACTGTCCTGTGCATCGACAGGAGTCAGTGAGCTGAGACACAGATTTTAACACACTGACTGCTTAATGTCTTCTGTTTTCTTCAACACCTCAGACCAGAATTCATTCCAGTGTTAAACTTACGTGTTCTATATAATACATTTAAAAATTGCAAACATTTAAATGTACTTTCAATCAAGCTAGAAAGATTTCCCCCCAAAAGATTCAAAATTCCAAAAGTCTTAAAGCCCTTCTTAAAGTGATCTTCCTATTTCACATGCATTTCTAAATCTAATTAAGGAGAATAAAGTAGACCAGTGTCTGTAAAAGCACGATGTTGTATCCTGTGTTTCCTCCAGGTGAAAAACTCATTACTGCTACCCTTCTTTTTAAATAGTGCAATGAATATTTCCAAATAAATAAGAAGTGCCTTTTTCCTTAGCACAAAATGTGCTTTTTGAAAGCATATGATTTCTCTTTCAATGCTAACTACAGATTGAATTTTTAACTTCACTAAACCATTAGTTGTGACTTTGATCAGAGCCCCGTTTCCCCAGCCTGGGTGCTGCTTCAGACATCAATAACTCTAATTAAACCAGCTCTGAGATATGACTACATCATTTCTCTAAGCAATTAAAAATGTGCAACTGAAACAAGTAGAAGATCTTAAAAGGAAAGCCAGTGGAATAATATAATAATAATAATAATAATAACTTGCACTTCTATATTGTCCTTCATCCCATGATCTCAAAATACTTCTTAATAGCACAACAATTTGTTAAGAAAAGAAAAACATAAAAAGCCTCTGTTTGTTTGATTATCTGAAAGGGGTTTAATTATTCATGATGAAGATACAGTCACTGCTTGCTGCATGAGTAAGACCTCCACTCCACTAAAACCACACATTTATCCAAATTGGTTTTGTGGCCTTCATTTCATTAGATTAATGAAGTTTTATTATACCAAAAGTCGAATTCAATTGTTTTCATTAGCATTCCCAAAGGAAGGAGTTCCTCATAGTAGTTGATTTTACAGTTTGAAGACTACAATATAATTTACTCTCTTCAAATGCACTAACCTATACAACTGTCCTCAAAAAACATATTTGCAAAAGCTGGAACATAGATTTTACTGGACTAGGAGGATCACCTTGAACTTTGTAGGATCTCAAACAGCTACATGGTCTAAATATTAGCGCTTGGGGTGGTTGGAAAGACTCGGTCAATCTGGCTAGATGAGGAAATTTGGGATTAGAAGCAACAGCAACTTGGGGTTTAACACTGGTGCTACTACTGTCCCTGTGCTTGATCTTAAAAAAAATTCTCTGCATTTCTGTTTATCTGCAAGCAAGTATTTTTGATGCTACAAAAACCTTTAGTAGCTCTTCATATACACTTCAGATAGTATGTAGATGAAAGAATGAATATACAAAATGCTACCATTTTACAAAGAGATTTTATATATGCATGTAAGTATATGAACAGTCTGTTTCAGAGCTTCATTATCAGTGAAATGAGGTTGATCTCAGGGGATTCCAAAACATTTAAAAAAAAAAAAAAAGTGAGCATCTCTAAAAAAAAGCTGTCCTTTGCATATTTATGCATTTAGGAGCAAGACTAACTTTGAGGGAAGAAAAAAAAAATCAGTGTAAACAGAGCACTTATTTTGTCCCTTTAGATTTCTTTCCTTAATTGCACTGGATATGCTTCTTTCTTCAGAGACACCCTGCACATCAGATCCAGGTCAGAGATTGGGTGAGGTGAACTTCTCCAGCCAGTGTGACAACTGTGACTCAGGTCATGAACAAGGACAAGAGCAGTGGTGGCTTAGCCATGAACATCAGAGGATGTGAGACAGAGAAGGGTTGCAGGGGAAACTGTTCCAAGGTAGAAAATATGACCTCAGCTAACAAATACCAACAGACAGTGGAAGTTACTCTTAGGGCCACATGAAATCACTTAATATGTCGCAGTCTGTAAGATTTAAATCACCTGAGAGTCACTAAAAGAGATGCTTACTGCCTGACAGTGACTTAGGCCAATGGTGGCTCTAAAAGAGATGAGGACTTAATATCAGTAAAGCACGTGGCGTGCCACTGGCAAGGAACCTGGGACCACCGAAACAGAATATAAAATATTTGGCTTTCCAAAACAAGGTTTTCACAGATTGTGAAACACAGCAGAGAAAAGGCAAAATGAGAGAAGCGCATTTTATTTGGTTCTTAACGTGCCAACTTAGAAATCCTACAGACTATCATCTAAATTTATGAAATACAGTAAAAGAAGATGCCTTCTTTATGTATCCTTCGGTTATCTAACATATTACCCCAAAATTCAGCAGTTTTTTACATGCAAATCTTATTTTCTTTAATATCTAGTCAAAACATCGATTTTGTATTTTTTTTATGATGGGGTCATTTATTATCCTCCTATGGATACTTTCTTAGTAAAACTACCTTATTTTCCAGTAACTGAAAATCTGGCCTCTCCCAGATTTTCAGTTACAGGAATAATTTTAGTTCAAACCATATCATCAGTGGAGAGTGGGGTGATTTCAGGCTACAATTCATCTAACACCTCCTTCAGAAGCTTCCTTAGGAGAAGATGCATCACGCATTAGAAACACCCATTTCTGGGTGTAACAAGCAGTTTAGCTGACCATCTCCAGGGCAGCCAGCCACCACCTCTCATCAGAGCAGGGTGAGAACAATCCCATTTCAGCTGGCAAAGCACGCATCTACACGGGGAAGAATCAGTGACAACTGTGCCGAGGGGGTCTGTAAATCTAAATTACACATCAGAATCTCAGACGAATTCAGACTGGCTGCCTGGGGTGTCAGAGCTCTCTGGGCTGAGCTGCTGTGCCCAGCAGGGTGAGGGCAAAGCAGAGCTGCTGAGCTCGGAGCTGGAGGTGTGGAGCCCAGTTTGGATGTGCCCCCAGAGATGCAGGAGCATCTCCAGGAGCAGCAGCAGCAGCAGAGAACAGAGCAGCTGTGAGGAACAGCACCAGACACCCATGGGAGGCCACTTCCCAGAAAGCTGAACGTAAATTTGAAGGGCTCATCTTCAGGGCATGTAGATAAGTAAGCTACTGGGGCTGCTTTGGCCTCTTTAAAGGTCCAGTGGGAAACCTTGGATGGAGGAAAGAGTTTAAAAGCTATGAAAACAGGGTTTCTAACAATGCTTTAAGGGAGATATATTTTACAGTAAGCCTGCTTTTTATTTTCCTTTTATCCATTTTTATATCTTCCCGTTTTCTTCATTCCTTTTTATTTCCTGATATAGAATAAGAAGTTCATGTGACAGTATAAAGAAAAGTTAGCACAAGGAAGAATATTCCATACACTGAGCAACACAAACACTGCCTTTCTACAGACATGCTTTGAGCTTTGTCCTAGGCTGGCTCTTTTTTGGCTGCTTTGACTATTCCAAAAAAGTACTCTTACCCTTCCAAAGTCAAACAAACCACGCATGTTCTGCTGGCAAAACCTTGATCAAGTTTCTTGCCTTCTCGCACCTGCCAGTGATCACTCATCACCTCATTTTAATTCTTTTTTTTTTTAAAAAGACCTATGTAACAGAGTTTTTGGCCTAAGCACATGCAGAACATTCCTCCATTTCCAAGATGGCACTAGGATCTTCTGAACTACTTTAAGAGCTTTCACATTTTATAATCTTTCTCACCGAAGTTTAAATTTTTACCTTCATTTATATTGCTTTTAGTCAAAGGCGTCTCTTTTAGCCCTGTTAGAATACCAAAAACATTAAATGAGAACTGGGTTTCCTAGGAAGAACTGAATATTTATGTCTTTATTTTTCAGGTTCTCTGTGACGCTTCAAAAATATCAAAAAAATGAAATTGCTTCCTCCATTAAAGGCCATCAAAATAACGCACAGTGTACAAAGAAATCCCTTTTCCAATAGCTGCCAGCCCTGGAGCCATCCACAGCAGCTATTTCATGACACATAGTTATGCAGGCAAGGACAAAGAGAAAGTGTCCTTGACCACAAACATCAGACTTACTTTAAGGAGCATAATATTCCAGAGAGAAGTTGTTCAAGAACAACTGTGTCAATACCAGAGACCATATTGTGGTGAAAAGCAGTTCAGCTTCCAATCTCAAACTGCTGTGCATTCACCTCTGCAGAACACCTGCAAAGGTTTTCCCTAATGCAATTCCCATCCTGATGCAGAGATACAGCACACATTTGAGCTCAATGGACTGCACTTTCAGGAAGAAGATGCAATCCCCTAGAGCGATACCTTCTAAATATCTCATGTCAGAAAAAATAAGTAGGAAAAAAGCCAGGATAGAAAACTTAATTCTGAATGGAAATTCCTTTTTTTTTTTTTTCCCCACTACATCAAAGCATGTCCTGTTTGTTGTAAAGGTGCAGTTTGGCACTCGGATCAAAGCATCTCCTGGCTCTGCTGTACTGAAGCTGAAGTGTCAAACTGTTTCACTGCAACACTAATAAGAAATGCTTTGATGGTACTTGCATTGTGTGTGTGTGTGTGTAAAGCTTTAGTAATCACTTAGTAACCCATAATATTTTAAAAATAGTTTACCCAACTATAATTTCTCATTATGATATGTCACTGAAGTTACCCCAACCATTACATGACTGTTACTGACATCTTATCAGGCAAGATGGAAACAAACTCTAAAGTAACCTTTTGAAATGCAGACATTTCCTGTGGAGGGGTATTTGGTGTGTCCATCAGAGAACGAAGTGCAGGGGAACAATGACAGGGCTCAAGAACATCACTCAGGAGCTTTCTGATTAAATAAGAGTTGAGGGACATGCTCATCCTGAGCCCAGCATCCAGGAAGACAAGAACTGGTGCATGAAGAACTGGCCTGGAGCCTGTGATGAGGTTCGTCCATCAGAACAAGTCTGCAGAACTATCTCCCACCCCTGGGAAATTGTGTCTCCACAGCTTAACATCAAATCATACCTGATCTCGTTCCAAAACAGCTACTTCCAAAAGCTGGCTAGAAACCAGGGATCTCCAACTCCCTGACTGGATAGCAGAGACTCTCTTGGCTCTGCTGCCCAGCACAAAGAGCAGCTCCTGCCTCTGAAAGGGAGGAGAGCACATCCCTCCCAGAGCACTGGACATCTTCCCAGCCCTGGGCAGCAATCAGCCTTCCCCATCAGGACTCTAGAACAGGGCACATATTCATTTACCCTGGGATGTGGAGAAAGGGGAACTAAAACATTCAACTAAACATGTGTCAGCCTTGGATCTTTGGGGAGAACAGTTTCCAGATGTGTTGTGCTGGGTTTGTGTGGCCAGGTGTTGGTGGCAGGGGGGCTACAGAGGTGGCTTCTGTGAGAAGCTGCCAGAAGCTTCCACCATGTCCAGCAGAGCCAATCCCTGGAGGCTCCAAGATAGACATGGCTGGATCCTGCTCTGATTTTAATAGTAATAAATTCAATTGATTTCTCTAATTCGAGCTTTTTTTGCCTGTGCTGGTATTCGGTGAGTGATCTCTCCCTGTCTTTATCTCAGCTCGTGAACCCTTCATTACATTCTCTCTCCTCTGTCCAGCTGTGCAGAGGCACAAGGAAGAGGCTTTGGCTCTGAGATGAGCTCTGTTGGTCAGACAGGGTCTGGTAACACCACAGCTGTGGGTTCAATGCCCATGGACTGGATGAACCCTGCGGGTCCCTTCCAACCCAGAATATTCTGTGACCTGGTGGGTGCCTGGCACCCAGCCAGGGTCAACCCACTACACTCAAATCTCTTTGCAATCTCATTTTTTTTCCCTGTGCAAAAGATTAGAAAGTCAATTTCAGGCTTCACATTAATAGTCTTGCGAATTTTATTTAAAAAAAATCCAATATGGTAATAATTTCTCCAATTTTTTAGTTCTCCTTCATAGTTCCAACACATGACTAGAAGTGAGGGAGAGCAGAGTGCATTCTTGTTTCAGCTCTACAGAGGACCCACTCTGAAGCTGCTGTGAGACAAAGATCAAGTTGGCAGTTTCTCTTTCTAACTTGAAACACTTTTTGCCATTTCCAAGAAAACTGAATAGACTTTCACATACAATTAATCAGTTGGATTGCTCAGATTCACATTAATTATTGCTTTCATTATTCATCACCTTCTTATTTGTACACTACCCTTTTTAGCAAAACACCATATTATTTTTCATCTGGTTTTAAACATCCCGTTTGGTTCTACAGCTCATAAAATTCTGCTTCTTGAACAGGATAATGCTATTACTTTATCTTTTTCTCTACTTCTGCACAGCTTATCTCTGAAGCTTGTGGTCTCCATTGATTTATAATTGCTTACCATTTACTATATTGATAGTTAAGGACAATTTACTGATACACATTAGCAAGACGACAGAAAAACAGTTGTCTATTTCAATAGCTTAATGAAAATATATCTGAAGAATGTCAGAAAATAACTGATCCATATTCTGAAGCACTGGTTGTCAATGCCTTTTTTGCTTACATAAAAAAAATTGATAAATCACGTATCTCATCATTACCTTTTGAAAATTTATTTTATGATGATTTAAAACTTTCATATTTTCTTTTTTTTATATTACTTCTAACACAGTATGCAGTCTTTGTGAAAACAAAGGATTTTAATTAATTTTGGTTTCTTAAGATATTTTAGGCTGTTGCTACTTGTTACAGTTTCTCCAATTTATAATATAATTTAATGGCTTAACACTAATATACACACTAGTACCAGTGTTAAGCCATGAAAAGCCAACCGAGAAGAAAGAAATAGTATACTAACAGCAATACTGAAGATGAAATTTTAATATTACCATTCCTGAAGAATTTCTGGAAGTATTTTCAGATTCACAGGACAAAACACTTCAAAACATACCAAAACTTATCTTTTGACACGCTAACGTATTCTCTAAAACTAAATTCCAACTTCTTAGTTGCATCAAGAACTCATCATTCACCCCACGTGTTACAGGTACTTGCCATAATATACATTTCACAGGCAGAGAAAAATGAGCCTGGAGCGATGAGGGAAGCACCTCCAGTCACTTAAGTTAGTGGCCTAGTCAGGACTAAAATCTATAGTCTGTGAATTTATTTCCTGACAGTAGACATTAAATTACACCACTGCAGCAACACTTGGTAAATGTGACAGTTTGGATCACGCTTAATAATTAATATACAACTTGAAACTCTATTAAGCAGCCTGAACAAAATTTGTAATCCAGAAAAGACTGGGCAATTTCATAGATAGAAAAGAGAAGAACTTTCATTCCTGCTATTTGGTACTAAATTAAATGCCTTGTCTTTTCTAAATGTAAGTAATTTCCTATTTGCATTATAATTATACCGTGAAACTTTCTGTGGATAATGAAATAAGTTTAGGGAGCAGCATTTTGGCCCTTTAATCTCTTGAGAAGCAAAGAGATGGAAGCAAGGTGGCCAGAAAGAGAAAAGAGAGAATGAGAACAAAAGGTGAGGTTACAAAAAGCACGTGTGAAATGATGATAACAGTTCAGACCAGTCCCAAAGGGCCTATCATTATAAAAATACATTTCCATGTATTAGTACTTCTCATAAATAACAAATTGCAACTCTGAAATGAGCCTACTTGTAAAACTTTCTTTAAAGGCTGTTCCATGCCTTGCTCCAAGAGCCATGAGCTCATCCATCCACACAGAAAGGACAACACTTTGAGCTAACTAGGAACAGCCTTGCCTCCTTCCCCAGCCCACCTTATTTTGCCAACTTTTTAAAAATAAGAAAAAAGCAAAAAGAAAAGCATTTTGGTGCTCGAGTCCTCCTGCTGGCCGTGCCACCGACCTGCTGGTAAGGATGGACATATTATTTGAATTTATTTCCTGCAAAGACTATTTGGGGACAGGAAGAGGAGCATCACTCTCAATCCTCAGGCAGCAGCGAGAGACAGGGAGGGATGAGCAGTGAGAGACAAGGAGGTGGAGCCATCCCTGGATCAAACAGGAGCCCAGCAGGGACACCCAGCCACTCCCCGAGGAATCCATGGCCATGTTCATCACCCTGGGCAAACCGAGCCTTCTTGGTTTCTCAGAGTGGAACACCAACATCAGCAGACCTTAAAAGGGACCTTCCCTCAGACCCTTCCGTGGGAGGAGGGGAGATGTGCCACACCTCAAGCACAGGGAGTCATCCTGCATCAAACCTTTGAGATTAAAAATGTTAACAGCCACTCTGTCAGCCACAAACAGAAATGCTCTGCCCAATGTCTCTGATCAAAAGCAGCAGCTATGGTTGGGTCAAGGGTGTATTTCCAAGAGCCCAACTCCAGGGCAGGATTCATGGAGCACTCCAGTTAGTTGGGTCTCAATAAAGCTTATTTTGGAGTTTTAGTTGCAATGGGTTTAGCAAGAAGTGCAGGCCTGGGCATCCCTGATAAGGGAGATAAATTGGATACAGACAGAAGCAGAAGTTAGGGCCTCCAGGACATTCTACCTGTGAAAACAGGAGCATTCACAGACATACAATTGCAGAATTTAATGAGGGACTACACAGTAGGACATCTAGCTTTACTTCTTCACAGCCTCATTACAGGTGACTAAGTTGCCTTGGAGATCCATTTTCCAACTCTGCCCTCTCAGTATACTCAGCAATAAAAACAGAGTAACAGTGCCCTTAAAGTTCACAGAAGCTTACTGATAAAAAAATGAGAACTGGGAAAGGTAATTTCTCTAAACATTTTCTTGGAGCTCATCTCATATTTTTATCAATGACATGAAAAAGGAGGCACAGGTTTGGTCAGTATCACTGGTACAACTTTGGAAAGCATTGCCAATGCCAGAAAATACCAGAATTTCATTCTGAAAGGAGGGAAAAGTCTTGTCTAACAGAAATGGAATGAAAAGTAATGATATAATGTGCTTTGTGATTCTGCTTGAGAGCCTACTAATAATAAGCATCTCTACTAAAAGTTGGGAAATTATCAGTGAGAAATTATTGGGGAGGATGAAGAACATGTTAATCAATCAGAGGATGATAGGATAAGGAAGATTATCTTTGCTGAAAAAGGCAAAAGCTATCTGGAATTTATCAACAGAAGCATTTGTAACAAAAACATACAACTATTAATGCCATGAAACAAGCCAATTGATGCTTATCTCAATACAATTCCTTTCCAACTCTGCTCAAGAATAAAAAAAAAAAATAAAAAGGCAAAAATTGAAGAGAGGCACTAGGACATACAACAAGCTATTTTATGAAATTTAGTGTTCCTCACTTATTTTGCCTGGCACATTCAAAGCCAAGAGGAGATATTATTCCTTTATGTAAACTCATTAGGACAAGTCATAAAAAGGGATTTTTTTCATTTAAGAGGAAGAATGACAAGTGGCAGAACACCAATACAAGTGAGTATTAACTGTCAGGAATAAGTCTTGAATAAAAATCAGTGGAAGACTCCTAGGCATAAGAAAGCAATGTCTGAAATACCATTGCAGACTGAGAAGCAAGATAGTAACTTTTTATTTTTAAAGAAATAGCTATTTTTAGGACAGATCTGACAAATCCATAAAGAGGACTATGTGACACAGCCTCCCATGGTAAGTGGGAACTAAATTAGATCATCTGAATGCTCCTTATGCAGTTCTAAAATGCTGGAGGCTTTATTATTTTATTAATATTTAATATTTATTGTTAACATACAATAAAATCCTAAAGGAGACAACGCTGTTTACTCCTCATGGTATCAGATACCCCATGGCAAACCCTGAGCCATTTTCCCTTTCCAGTCTAAACAGAATTTGCCTGACTTCCATTATAATTTTATTCTTTGTTATCAAATCCTCGCCATCACGTACCAAGAACCCTTGCCTCTTCCCAGACCAGACAAACAGCACTTTGAATACAAAACATGGGCTTCTTTCAGACAGGAGGGACTGAGGAAAGGAAAAGCAGTGATGATTCAACACGTATTTTTCAAAAATGTTTGTTGCAAGTGGAAATTCTCCTGCAGTGTGGCTGGGAACCAGGCAGATCCTGCTAGATATAAACCTCATCTCCCCCAAGTAACTACCTTCTCCTTCACATAAGACCCAATAGATTGTAAGAGCTAATTTAAAAACATTACGATTTCTTGCTCAAATGTGCAATTAAGAAGAGAAATGAAGATTGAGATTAGCAATGGCAGAAGATCTCTAAACTTTATATTACACAATTAACATTTTAAATAGAGTGGGTCAAAATAACTAGGCTTTTTAGTTGTTTGCAACATTGGAAAGTGAAACAACCATGCTTCAGGTCAAATAATGCTTCATTTATTTTTTAGCATTATTTTAATGTTTTCAAGGGTTTGTAAAAGCTGTTTCACATTGAAAATGGGAAACATTTGCAGAGGTTTCCAGTGCTGCTCCCAAGCTCACAAACAGATACAAAATTACACCAGACCCTTACATCTGGAACAGCCATACATGAAATCTTGGTGTGTTGTCACTTGCTCTCTCTACGTGTGCAGGGAGATTTATTCTCCTGGAAACAGCTCATTTAATCAGAGGTACCTCTGACTACTGAAATTAATAGAAGTTCAGGGCTCAGGGTTACAAATGATCATTTCACAATGCTCATTACGAGGACTGCCGAGCAGCAGTGTCATACAGAACTATTCTGATTTATTTAGCAGAAAGTGGCTAAATAATGCAGGCCAATTTTCAAGAAATTAACAGAGATGAAATAGAGTTGAGTCATTGTGCTCAGGCTGTTCTACCTTGAATATTTTTGCTGGCCCACCTCCTCTTCCCTGACCATCCATGCCAGAAGAACGAGGCAGCAGAGCAAGACCTGGAGCAGATCCCAGCCTGAGTGTGATGCCATAGCAGAATGAAATCAAAGCCATCAGAACCTTGGAAGGAAGGGACAAAAGGCACTGTGTATCCTCTGCTGATTGTCACATTCCTGACCTGGAGCATCACGTCCACCAAAGAGCAGGTAACAAGCCTAATGGCAATGTGGATCAAGTGAAGATCCAGAGGAGGGGATAGCAAGAATGATGAGAGGTCTAGAAAACATGGATTCAAGGGAATACTGGGGGAGAAATAATATACTGGTGAATATAAACTGAAGGTACAAAAACAGGTCTTAATTTTAAAGAGAACTTAAGTAGTGTGCTTATATTACAGCAAAACAGATTTAAGATATTAGGTCTGAGGTTCCTATTTTGTTACTGACTTCAGCAAACTCAGGGAGTGAGAAAATACTAATTTCCTTACACATCTCCCATTACTTTCATGTTCAGGTAAATGGAGCTATCTGGGGAGGAAGACGAAGCAACAGAAATTCCTGAATTCACATCTTGGCACTGAAGAAAAGGAGGAGCCAAATGCCCCAGATACTGTGTTTAAAATTCTCTCTGGCCCAGTAGGAGATACATTTATATATCCTACTACGAATTTAGGCACATTTTGATACTTGTAAAAGCCTTCCTAATCCTCTTTCTGGCAATAACTCAGTAGCCTACCACAGTCAGCCTGGCAGGATTCTTTTCTATTTCAGCTTTTTACCTTGGTTTTCCCATGGTGTCTCTCCCAGATCACAAGGTATCTGGAAGTTTGCTGAAGAACTATCCCATTAAAGAGTTCTGCCTCAGAGAACTGGGGCTTGCCAGCTCCCCAGAATCAGGATCTCAAAGATCTCCTGAGCAGAGGGTGACACTTTGATCAGCCAGGTTCACAGATGAAGTATTAACTGTGCCAAGGAGAAACATCAATAGAAGAATGAAAAAAAATTAAGTCACAGATTCACAGAAAATGTACTCCACTCTAATTCATTACTGCCAACTCACTCAATGCAGCTACAGTAGGGCAAAACCAGTTTGATCAGAATAAAATAGAATTCTTTCCCTCAAAGGCAGCAATATGTTTGATCCTGTTTTAAGGCAGTTCTCTACATTTTTTATTTGGTAAATAGCAATTTTAAGAGTATTAAATACCAAATGGCACAAACCACACACATATAAAATGGAATATATAAATTACATCACAAGATATTGAAGGATATCACCATGACATTTTCACTGAAGAAGCTGACAGCTCTGTTATTGTCTGGAAAGCTGTCTGTTAACTCCTAGATAACATCTGATTCATAATTAAAATAACACAAGCATATTCCATTTACATTTTTAATGAATTTCCAAAAATACTTTGGACTTGAGCTAGCAAGGTGATATTGTGGTGGAAAGAAACACGAGCTCTTCTACATGAGTAGCAATGAGCGAGAAAAATCTTTTTTTAAAGAAAACTTTAACAACAAAAAAGCAGTGTGGAAAAAGGTAAAGAAGAAATACATCCCCCATACCACCACCTACATTTCTCGACTGCTAGAAGGCCACTTGGTTTTTGGAGTGCAGGAATCCTGTAAAGGCTGTGTTGAGCATGAGTTTATGCCCTTTCTCATCACGTCTCCTATGAGGAACATTTGAGAGCTGGGGTTGTTCAGCCTGAAGAAGAAAAGCCTCCTGGAAGATCTTATTGTGGCTTTTCAATACTTGCAGGGGGCCCATAAGAAAGAGGGGAGAAGCTTGTTGTGATAGGACAAGGAGTAATAGTTTCAAACTAAGAAAGGGTCAATTTAGATCAGATATAGGGAAGAAGTTTTTATGCTGAGGATGCCCAGAGAAGTGGAGGATGCCCCGTCCCTGGAAACATTCAAGGTCAGAGAGGACAGAGCCCTGAGCAACCTGGTCTAGGTGAAGATGTCCCTAAAGGCTCCTTCCAACCCAAACCATTCTATGGTTTCCCAGTGAAAGCACTCAAGCTGTACTATGCCTGCCAAGCAGTCCCAGGCGGGCTGAAAAGGATGCCTTTTTTGAGAGGAGCTCTAGGAAACGCTTCTTGCTGCTTCTCTACTATTATTTGTCTCTTCTAAGCACTGCCAGGCAGGGAACCCAAAATTCTTCCCGCTCCCTCCCATCTCAGAGAGGCAACAGATGCCTCACTTGGCTGTGAGATGCCTCTGCCTCTCCACAGGGGAACAGCGGGGAGGAGCAGCCCTGCTGTGGTTCTTGGGTGGCTGCAAGGCAGCCCCAGCTCTGCTCCTGGGAGGGGAATGGAAGAGTGCTCCCAGCTCCCCAGAACAGCACCAAGAGCAGCCGACCCACAGAGTGGCTCTCTGCAGAGCAAAGAACCCAACCCTCTCGAGGTGTCACCTTCCAGCCGGGCTGGCCTCACAAGAGACAGAGAGAAAATTCAGTGTAAGCCAAGCCTGAAGTATAACCAGCTATTGGGGCTGCTCCTATAAAAGCAGAAACACTGTTACGATCGAACCATCAAAACTTCTGGTTACAACTTGGCAGTGGCTTGTATATGAGCAGGTGATAGCTTAAAAACCAATGTATTTTCTTCTTTTATTATGGAGGTAAAAAATAGTAAAGTACGTATTTCGGACTTTTGTATTAAGGAAAGAAAAAAGAGCTCTCAGGCAGAAACCTTGAATGTCAAGTGATTTTTATGGCTATGAAATGGACCCTGAAAACCAGAGGGTTTTAATAGAAGTGTCAGTCACAGTCTGTAACTACTTCCACTCCAAATTATGACACAGGTGCTTACTGAGATTTTTTAAAGCAACATACACAGCAATAGTAGGTGGCTAATCTGCAGATGACTAGGACCAAGAAAATTCATTCAGGAACTCAGGATACTGCCAGCATTCATGCCTCCTACTGTTCATGAAGTGAACTGAACATATTGTAAATGAGGCTCTTGCTTAGCCTTATTTTAATCACTTCTAAATTGGATATGGTTCTCTCTTCACCTTGTCCTTTCACAGTATTAACCAGTCTCCTAAAAATCATCATAAATCACCTGTGAAGGTTATGCATTAGAGTGCTTTCAGAAGACTCATAAACCTTGTCAAAATGTACATGCTGCAGGGTGGTATTTTGAATTGGAATATAATCATTGCATTTTAATCACAAGACATTTTCTAAGGAACTTTTTAATGTGAAAGAAGAGTACTCTCACATGAATTAAGAGCTGAATTTCTATTATATCTCTCCACGTTGGTTTTGTCAACAGAACTACATTTTCCTTCAGCCTATACATAATCCTAAATGACAGTAAAAAAAGCCCTGAATTTTCCCCACAGATGTGGCAAGATCAAAGGATAGGGAAGGTCAGCTTTCATGAAGTGTTTCCATGGGCAACTGGTCATACCAGAATTGGATGTAGGGAACCTTGTGGACATTGTGATTTTTAACAGCTGTAATGATAGCACTGCATTCTTCTGCAAAGAAGCAGCACTTCTGACCTTGCCCATCTTTGATATTTAAAATGTGTCAACACATTGCTCCATGAAGACAGTTTTGAAATACTCACAAAATCAGAACTGACACAAATTCTTGTAATTAAAGGAACACAAATACTGTGCAACTTTTCAAGGTCCTCCCTGCAGAACATAAGCTTTGTGACCTGCCCAGAAAGCAGCTCTGCCCTTTCCCTACTGCTTGCTCAGGCCTGCATTTCTGTCCAGCTCACCCAGAGACTCCCAGGCTGCTCACACACAGACCTGAATGGCACTTTGGAACAGAAATGGGCCGAGCTGGGGAGTGAAACTGTGTTTAGTCAGTGGCTGAGCATTCTGCACAGAGTGCACAAAATTCTGTTGAAATTCTGTAGCGTTTTCAAGCTAAGAATACGCAGATAACATATGAAGAGTGACAAAATGTACTGCCAAATTCCACTATTATTAGCACACTTAATATCCTACCATTCAGCTAAACTGCCTGCGTTGACCATGGCTTTCCAAGGGAGGATTTGTATTTCTCCAGCACTGGAGAAGATGAGGTTTAAACCTGAGATTTTACCAACCTGCCCACCCCACACACGACTCTCCAGATTTCTTCTTCAGCAGTTGGTCCACACGGAGCAGCAACCTGTTTGTTACCTTTCCTTCAGGTCTGTGGGTCAGATGGAAAAAGATGCAGCACGCAGAACTGCCCACCTCAGGAAAGGCAGCACATTTTTTACCATTTCTTTAGCTCTTTCCCTGCTCATGTGGTTTGTTTAGGACTTCACTAGACTCAAAAGTCTCCCAGAAAAAAGAAAAATACAGTGTTTCAGAGAAAAGGTTAAATCACCCTGTGTGTTCTGGGTGAGAGAACTACACATAAAAGAACTCCATCCATATCTGCCATGAGCTAGAACAACAGTATTAACTGAATAATAACATTTTAGCTGCCAAAATATTTAACTCAAGGCACCAGGAGAAATGATCTGATATTGAGAGGATTACATATGTCTTTTGATTAGCACAGCCAGTACTCTTGTTTCATATCCTTGCCTAGAAAGACCAAATCAGCCTAATCTTATGGTATACATTTAAAAGCCTGTAAGGTTTTTCTATAAATAAGAGATTCAAGTTTTGACCTTCCATAGATCTGAGATTATTCTCCTTCCTCAAAAGAATTTATTCAATTAACAACGCTAGAGTAATTTGACATGGCAAAATACAGCCTTCTTTTCTTTGAAGAACGGAATTCATCAGGAATGGCTGTCAACAAGGAAGACAGTACTTCCTGAAACTCAGGACCTACAGATTTCCTTGATATGGCCATTTTTCTTCTCTGTTACATGGTTTCAGACCAGATAAGAAAAAAACAAAAGAGACCAGGGGGCAGCCAGGGAAACACACAATAATCTTCAGCAGAGGATCAAAACAAACGCTGAGAAAACTAACTCTGGGTTTTATTTTCTTATAAAAGAAATGTATTTGTTTCCCAGTGTGCTTGAGCAGCAGGAGATCTATGAGCAACCAAACTAATGTGCACCTCAAGCCCAAGAGTGGCATTATTTATTTTAGTCACAGAGCATAAGAAGCTGTCTTCACAAAACAGCCTCTTTCCACCCTTCCACAGTCAGACAACTCGCTGCATTTTAAGACCAGACACACAAACCCACATGGAGGATCACATCTAATTAGTATTTGTTGAAGTGCATGTAGCATTCCCTGAGCATTACGTGGATTTGACACATTCTAGTTCAGCTATCTGTTAAAGTTAAAAATATTTAAGGTCTCACTCCCTTTTTTCCCTTTCCATGTTGATTCTGTAAGATAAGACAAATGCCAAAGAAATCCACTGTTCAGCTGCAGAGATTAGCAACAACAGTCAAGGGCAGAGGAGGTGGGCAAGAGAACGAAAAATAACTGAAATGCCCTGGCTCACCAAGAACGAAGCACAAATAAAATCAAGCAAAAAGGTCAGTAAGAGTTATCATCACAACATTCTTCATGCAGCCCCAAGCACGCTCCATTACAGTTGAAAGCTGTCAATCAGAGTGCTTTAAAGCTGATTAGGAGCCTCCTTTTATCAGTGACACACCAACACACTTAACCTTTTTTCCTAAACCTGGAGAAAGCATCTGTTTTCTTTCCTCTCCGGGCAAATCAGTCTTTCTGCACCAAGACAACAGCCTACAGAAGAGTGAGCCACAATAAAAACTGTGGTGATGTCAGTTCCATGAAAAGCCATGTCTAGCTGTACCAGCAACTTCCTTTCAATAAAGTAAATAATTTCAAACAACAGCCGAGAAATTCACAATTCTCAGGTGAACGAACACCACTCTCACATAGGTGACTGCCATGGAATTTATGAGATGCTCTGTTTCCAGGTACGTCCGTAAAATCTAGCACAGAGTTTGCAGTAGGGAGAAACAGGGATAGAGGGCAAGAGACCTCTGTTGACAAAGCCAATTTCATAGTCTCATTTCAATTGTGGGACCATTTTTCATCATACTCCCAGAGGAAAGTAGGAAGAGGCAAAAAAGAAAGAACAATTATAGTTTTTGCTTGTATCAAAGGGTTTTATATATCCCATTTTTGGTTTTTGGCCTGTCTTTGTGGATTGAAAGAAAAACAAAGAAAAAACAGTATTTCAGAGGTGTAGCTGCCATAATACTTGTGGAGGTGCATAATCTTGTTTCAAAGAACTGGGACAGTGAGAACAGTTCCAAACTTACTGTTCTTACTCAGACCTCCAGCAGTCAAACCACTGATACATTCCCCATAGTTTGTTCCTCACAGCAAACTGTTATGAGTTAAGAACAGATACTAACATCTATCTCTCACACAATAAAATAGGGGTTGGAAAGCAGTATGTGTTTCTGGAGAAGTATATCCCACAGTTTTGATTTGGAGAAAATACCTGAGCATTTCTCACTGCTCTTCTGTAGGTGGAGGCTCTTCTGCTTTGATCTCTGCTGTGTCTGGCTCACACATCCAACCCAGAACAGATCCTAATGGGCCTCAGAGAACACAAGGGGTGACACTGAACGTGTCTGAAATTTAGTGCCCCTCAGAGTTACTCATCCACCTCCTATATCAGAGAAATGGAACAACCAAGACTCTTCCCTCCCAATATGGTGGGAAGAAGAGGTCACAAGACTATCACAAGAGTTTTCTTTTGGAGAGAAGTTAAAAGTCTTTACATTTGCGATCCAACGGTTTGCTCCGTGCTCTCTCTGCGGCCTGGTGATTTAAAATTCCTCCCCTTTTGAGCAGGGAGATTTATTCAGGTTGCACTGAGCAATGTATGGGCAAGCCACAGCCGGGTTTTGTCCTCGCTGGACAAAAACATCGAGTACAAAACACGGCATGAAAAAAGTGTCAAGGAAGTCTGATGGCTCAGGTGACAAGAACCCTGTGCCAAATGTCTACCTGCCACTTCTGTACATTATATTCAGTCCTAACCATTTCTGCAGCTACTCTGCTGTCAGAAACATCAGATCTACTCAAAACAGCAAAACAAAAGTCTCCAAAATACTGAAGAATAAAGAAAATTAATCCAACTGTCTGCATTCCCTGAAACAACAGATGTGAAACAAAGTATTTTTTTCTCTCATAAAAATGTGCAGTCACAAGACTACATTGTTTTCTGTGAAAAATTATATTCTTTTCAGAAGTCTTGGAAGTCAATTATATATTGCATTTCAATATTAGAAACAATATACAGCGTTTGAAAGCATGACTAAGTAATAATAGATGTCAAGAGCAAATTACGTGGAGTAAGAAAATCTGCCAAAATAGCTTGAAGTCAAAGAAAAGGCTAATCAGAGGAAATGCACACCTTTTAATTCTCAAACCCTGAACACTCCCTGCAGAATTATCTCCAGTACAAACTGCTCTCAGTTTCTGTGCAAAAAGTAATATGGGCAGTGGAATATGAGGGTCTCAAAGGTCACACAAAGATATACACACACAAACTGCCTTTGCTTCTGACACATTTTCCATGACATTAAATTCTTGCCAGCTTCATTATTTATATACTTCTAATGCAGGCAGATTTCAGATATGAAGACACCAATCAGGAAGGTTAGTTGCAGGCTGGAGCTATATGTATCTCTCAGAGGGACCTAAGAGAATCACATTCAATAACATAAACTGCATTACAGTGTAAACAAAATTTAACCCAGGTGAAATGAATAAAGCAGAAAATGACTGAATTAAATGAAGATGACAGGGTGGAAATGTTTTCTGTAAAGATATAGCTCCATAATATATTCATAGCCAGAGGCATTAGGACGGTTTCACACCAGTGGATGATTTTTTTATTTTTAAAGCTCTTTGCTAAAACAAATAATCACATCTACTCATCGATTTTTAGAGAAAATACTCTCCTTTTAAATATTAATAAGTTGGGGTTTATATTGAATTTTAAATTATGGTAAGAAGTCCAACATAGGTGTTGTTTGTTTTTTAAAAATCCCAAATTATTTCCATAGTATTATTCACCTGATAATTCTTACAGTTACAATACATTTACAATGTGAAGCCAAATTTGCAGTAGATAAATTTAGAAATCCTCACATCTAAATGCTGTGATGCTGTCAAAGAAAATTAACAATGAAATAAAAAGCTTGATCTAGGAAGCATCACAAGGATAGAACTAGCTATGCTACATTATCTACCCATGACCCACATCCATCTAACCAGAAGCAAAGGAAAAAAAAAAAAATTAAAAATTCAAGAGCATCTCAATTATTTTCACCACTTGGTTACTATTCCTCAAGCATTAGACACCCTCCTCAACTCCAAAGAGAAGGAATTCACACAAACATCTAAAGGGATTTTATATTCTAATTAGCCACATCTCTGTAAAATAATAAATCATGGAGAGAAGGTAAAATACACAACTAGAAACTGTTTTGCACCATAACAACACGTTGTCTTCTTGCAGAGCTGACTCTACTCCTACAGAGGTGCTATTAGAGAAACAACATTTTGGGAAAATGCCACAGGTCTTGTAAAAATCATGACACGAGCACTGCAGCCAGTGGTGCTGCCCCCAGGAACAATGCACCAAGAGGGACCAGATGAAAAATACCACGAGTCCTCTTTTCCTCACTTATTTTCACGTGATGGTGCAGCAAGACTGCACCTACCACAGATTAAAAAACAGAACTAGAATAATGAAAACACGATTTTTGTTCCACTTCTTCACTACTATATAAGAATCCCTCCCCACAGGGGCTACTCAGACTCATCTACATAATTCTACAGATCTAGAATATGTTGTTTCAGCACAGATATCCGTTATTATAAAACACAAGAAAAATACATCAAAAATGCATAAATATGCAGGCTGGTTTTTTGTTGTGGTTTTTCTTTTTTTTCCCTACTTATCTCTATCAAGCAAGTGTACAGGAAAATCACAAATTGTGGTTTAGAATCAGTAATGTACAATTTAGGCACAGACTTTCTTGTTTTCTGAAAACAAGCAATGACCTACACCCCACAGCACACATATAATGCTGTGTTAGTCCTGAAAGCATATTTTAGCAGTATTTACAGTTACGCTGAATTTAGATTAGACTATCTCACTTTCAAATTAATTTCTGGAAGTAACAGAACGCTCCCAACAGCACTGGGTACTTTTGAGAGGGAAACAGAAGAAAAGTAAATGAGAATTCATGAATACTGTGATTATCTGCCAACATTTACAAGCAATTTTGGCACTCCTTCCTTGGGCATTCTTAAAAGACATCACTTCAGGCACGTGTAAGCTGTGTTATACATGTATTACATATCCACAAAATATATAGGTGTAATAAAGGGGCTGGGTGTGATTTCCTGTCTAAAAGTAGGAGGAACCATCTACAGCCAAGGCAGCCCTTAATAACAGAGCAACCACTTCATCCTTCCAGTATAAACCTGTCTTTTAAGGAGGCTCTACCTCGGCTTTTAATAGCCCAAAGAAATAAAATCTTCTGTCTGGCTGTCTTAAGACAGCTGTGCCCTTGGAGATGACTTTGCCAAATTCTCAGGATCTTTACTCACAGGAAGGAACCCCAGAGTGGTGGTGAGTTTTTAGCAGGTCTTGCCAGGTTCACCCCTTGCCTTACAGTGTGTGTGCCTGCTGTCCTGGGGAGCAGCTGCAGCAAATTTCATCCAATAGCTGATTATTAAGGTCGATAAACAACTGTAATAGCCACCCTTTTTATATGACAAATACTTTAACAGCTGTTTCCAATCACAAAACAATCCCCATGTCCACAAATTGGCATTGCCCATCATATTACTGCTATTTTATACAGCACCACAAAAAAAAGATTATGTTTTGAATTAACAATTAAGTTACTATGACAGTTAACAATGACAATTAAGAAAGATTGTTATGGTTGAACTGCTCAAAACTGGAATCCATTAAAGTTTGTTTGAATTATATAATTTTCAATGTATTTCTTCCTGTTTATCCTCCCTAAACTGGATTATAAAAAAAGTGTATAGCCATGTCTGATGCAATGCACTTTATAAAACACATTCTACAGTAACTTCTCCATCAACTTTCCGGATTGTGATGGGTTTTTTGGTTTTTCCCCCCCTTCTTTGCTGTAAAAACAAACTAATAACACTACATACATTCAAAGACTGAATACTTCCCTACACGATCTAGAGAGAAGACGCTCTGTGCTAAGCAAGCTCTGCTGCCTTACTTGTGGCAGCATTCCCAAAAAGTACAAATATTCACACCATGTGCCAATGTGATACACACACAGAGAAGGACTGGAATTACACCCTCCATTCTTAAGTTTTGTTTCTGTGCTTACATTCCTCAAATGTTCTGTGTGTGCATGAGCTGATATGTCAGAATGCCAACATTACGTGGCCTTTGTTCTATCCAACTTAAATGTTTTTTAACACTGTACACTCATACAAGGGTTTTTGCCTGTGAAGATTAAAATTCATTCAGCCAAAATCTTCAGAGCCACAAAAAGAAGATATTCCCATCCTTCTAGTTCCCACCACTGCTTATTCATTCACTAGAGCAGTCTGCAGCTGTAGGACTGAGCAACAGCTTCATCCTGAGTCCAGAAATTTAGAATCATCTACTGACCTGGGAAGGAGCCAACTATAATTCTTAAGTGTTATACATTTTTTTAAAAAATAGACAAACTACAACCTTATAATACATCCCAATATTTATAAAGGTTGATGCTCACAGTGTCAGATAAGTGACTCATATATTCTGAATCAAATGTTACTATCAAATGTTTTCTGAATACATATTGCCACTCAATATTCCTTTCATTAATTGTACTTTTTGGATTAATTTTCCTTGGCTAGCATTACACTGAGCTGTACTTTACATCATTATTAGGCAACTGAAATCCACATGACTACTCGTAGTGGAAGACAACTTACTGGGGGTAAAGACTGACAAAGCCTTTTATCACTCAGTCAGATAAATTAAGTGTTCACAAAATCCCTTTTCCCCAAATTAATAGGTCAAGGTTTTCAGCCTGTTTCAGTACAACTGACAGTATAAATGAAAAGCTTATGGAAACCAGAAAGCCTATGAGTCTTTACAGGTTCACCAAATATTTTGATTTTTACCTGATGCTTCTGTTATGGTCAGTCCTTCACATTAGGTATCATTTTTAAATTTATATTCAAAAGTAAGACATTCTAGGAATGAAAAGAAAAACATTTATGGAGTTACTCCTTGGTTTGGTTGGACCCTTTTCTTCATGACTCTAAGAAAGCTATCTTTCCTTCAGTGGAAAACAGAAATTGGTTGTTGCACATACAGGCAGTTATTTTTAGCTTTGACTGACACAAAATTCTTCCCTCATTTTACTTCTCAATTTGGCTTAGAAAAAATGTCTGTGCCCTTTAAGTCTGGCACTTAATATACAGAAGCGTAAAGAAGAGTGAAACATGAAATCTAGAAATGTGAATATACTATATATAAGTTTCCTTAACTAGATTGAATTTAGCATTCATGAAAAATCCCATTAAATGCAATGAGGTGACATGTCTTCCATTTTTCCTCAAGTTAACAGAGTAGCAATGTCAACTATATCACATTTCTCGCTCTGGATGTTCCTTCTCCCTGGAAGAATTTCCTCCAAAGGAGCTATTTCAATTTATTTTTACAGTGGGTCAGTTCACTGTTGAAGCTATACAGCAAATGGACTAAGTGGCCGATTTAATTTTGCGAATTGTGAGCAAGAAGATATAATAATGGATTTAACACAGCAGTTAATTTATTTAACACACAGTAAGGACACTTTTAGCACAACTAGGACAATCTACAACTTTAACAAAGAGATGTGTCTTTTTATAGTGGCTGGACAAGGGAGTAGTGGACTACCTCCTTCTGTAATGTTGTATTTAATTCTTTTCACATTTGCAAACTATACATATCATGGAGAGGATCTGAAAAAATCCCCTACAATCAATTCAATGAGACAGACATTAGATATAGAGAAATTCTGCTCAGTATTGATCAGATTCTGCATCCTCAGTGACCCACCACCATCCATCTACACATGCAACCTTCTTTCATCTTACTCAGGAATGAATACACCTAATAAAACCTGCTGAGAAAAGATAACAGGAGGAGAGATTGAAAAAAAATCAAAATCAAATCTCTCTTCAAAAAGAAACCTGTGACTCATGACTCAGCCATCTCAAAAGGGAGGCCTTAGGAATAGCCAGGCATTATCACACCATATCTGACTCCCTAACCTGCCCACGATTAATGGCATCGCTGAGGGAGTTGTTCCTGCTAGCAGCACACACACCTCAAATGGCATCAGCTGGGACTGCTATAAAAGCTGGAGATTTGTCTATAAAAGAACAAGATTTCAGATGGGAAAATGGAAGAGAACTTCTGAGGGATGAATAAATTCTTTTCTTTCTCCACACAGTTAATGGAAAAAATTGAAAAACTCTGTGGTGGATATTCCAAGGGTGAAAGATAAAACAATTGAAGGTGGGGGACAGAAAGGCTTTTCTAGAAAACTAAAGTCCCATCCCAAAAGGCACCTTCCATTAACTTGAGAATTCACAACCTGCCAGGGCTGTAACAGACACAAAACAAAAATCTCTTGTGATACATAGAGATTTTTCCTGTTTTTAATTCATTTTGGACAGACCAGTAGGCGTTCCAGAGCTATGGCTGTCACAAGAGGTGGGCAGGACAGCTGTCCTGAGAGAAGGAGTATCAGGGAAAAAAGCCCCTGTCCAGTCACACTACTGCAGTGGGTGACCCTGGCTGGATGCCAAAAACCCACCAAAGCCTCTCTATCCCTTCTTAGCTCAACAGGGGAGAGAAAATACAGCAAAAGTTCATGAGTTGAGGTAAGGACAGGGAGAGGTCACTCACCAAACACCGTCATGGGCAAAACAGGCTAGAATTAGAGATATTAGTTGAATTTATCAATTAAAAAATCAGAGCAGGGTAATGAGAAACAAAATAAACCTTAAAAAAACACCTTACCCCAACCCCTCCTTTCTTCCCAGGTTCCACCTCCTTCCCCACCACAGCACATGGGGAGAGGGGATGGGGATAGTGGTCAGTTCATCACAGGTTGTCCCTGCTGCTGCTCTCGGAGCAGAGTCCTGCCCCTGCCCAGTGGGGGGGACCTCCCACGGGAGCCAGCTCTCCATGAATTTCTCCCGTGTGGGTCACTCTTCCCCAGTGTGCAGTCTTTTCAGGCACACCCTGCTCCAACATGGGTCCCCCATGGGGTCACAAGTCCTACCAGGAATCCTGCTCCAGCGTGGANCTTTTTCCCCTTCTGCGTCTGTTATCAGAGGCATTACTC